>CADDIJ020002482.1:0-23422 GCA_902809745.2 Tetradesmus lagerheimii | reverse complement strand
TCCTGGAGATTCTACAAGCTTCCGGCATATGCCAGGCAAGTATAATCCGGAGAAGCCTGTACCCAAGGTGAATACTTCTTGTTGAGTGAGGAGAGGCCCCCTCTATTTATAGCCTTGGCGAAAACCTACAACGCCTCCTCAACTGCCTACAATTGGAACATTCTGGACCAAGGAAGCTTCTAGACAATCCTAGAACATACTATTTCTGGAAACATCTACATCCTTCCGGAGACTTCTAGAACTTCTGGAACATCTGGAACCTTCTGGAAACATCCAGAACCTTCTAGAACCTTCTAGAAACTTCTGGTTTCTTCAACCTTACACATACAAACTCTAATGTAGGGATTGAAACAGCCACGACAAACTCTAAACTAGATGTAGAGGGAGCAATACATATAGGAGGTGAAACAATATCACCCCAGCTCAAACAAGGTCTGTATCTTAACTGGAACAATGGAACAACAAAAGTCATCAACAATAGAGGTGTGAGTGGTGGAGATATCATCTTTGAAACTTACAATGGGTTAGGTCTTGAAAGGACACTGATGAAGTTAGACAACAGTGGATATGTAGGTATAGGGACAAACACCCCCACATACACTCTTGATGTAGGAGGGACTGCCAACGCCACAAACTTAAAAGAAAATGAACTTCTCCTTTCAACCAAGTATGCTCTTTCCAATGCCCTCCTGACTGAAAAGACAAGGATTGACAACCTGACAACACAAGTCCAAACGGCACAAAGCACGGCAAACACGGCGAACACAGCAGCAGGAACGGCTCAAACAACCGCTGTAGCAGCCCAAACAACAGCAACGGCTGCTGGATTAGCGGCTGCGGCAGCCCAAGTATCCACTGATTTAGCACAAACTACGGCGAATGCGGCAGGAGTTGCGGCTGCGGCAGCTATGACGACGACAACACGAGCAGCGGCATGAGCTGGAGCGGCTCAATCCACCGCCAACAACGCTCTTGACAAGGCAGAGTGGGGATGTAATACTGCCGTGTATAGTAGCAACGCTTTACCAAACTATACTCTATCTAACACTTACAATACACTCTCAAACTGGATAAGTCCGTTGAGCGTATATAACAGTAATGCCTTGAGTAATTATACCCTGTGTAATACATTCAATACATTCTCAAACTGGATAAGTCCTTTAGCATCGTCAAATAGGTTATGGGAGAACAAAACCTCAAATGTTTATACATACTGTAATGTGGGGATAGGTACAAGCGATCCAGCATATCCTTTAGAAGTTGTAGGGACGGCACAGGTCGGTGCTTTAAATATAGGGACTACTTCCTACACTAGCAACTCAATAAGTATGTCAAACAAATCGACTGCTACATTTACAATAATGGCGTCAAATGTATTGATTGATGGAAATATTTTGAGTTTCAAAAACAATACACCAAGTATCGTTTTTTGTAACAATGGTTCACCAAACGTCCATTCAGTCATATACCGCGATCAAAACTTCAACACAGCAGGCCAAAGCATAACTGGTTTGACTATTTCAATGGCAAACGACGGTTTTGGGACAGGTCATACATACTTTTCACACACTGGCAATTCAAATGGAGCAATTTTGGGAAATCAACCTATATGGTTCAACACAATATTGGGGGTTAATAATTCCAACCCTGCTTACGAGTTTGAAGTACTGGGAACAGCAAACGTCACAACCATTAGAGAAGGCACGACCTTATTGAGTGCTAAATATGTATTATCGAACGCTCAATCTAACTTTGTCATTGGAAGCACCTTAACATCATATAGCAATTTTGTAGATACACAATATGTTCGAAGCAATCAACTCAGTAATTATACTCTGGGAAGCACTTTTACATCGTTCAGTAATTCCCTATCACCTATATCAGTATGGGCTTCAAATGCTCAGTCTAATTATACCATTTTATCGTCATTCATATCATATAGCAACTCCATAACTCCAGTAGTAGTTTGGGGAAGCAATACATCACAATGGGGAAGCAACACCCTCACATCATTTAGTAATTACATCACCCCTGTCAGTGTCTTTGCATCTAACGCTCACAGCAACCAACTGCCTCTCAACACATATAATGCTTATAGCAATCTCATCACACACTAGCACAATGGACTTCAAATGCTCAGTCTAATTATACCATTTTATCGTCATTCACATCATTTAGTAATTACATCACCCCTGTCAGTGTCTTTGCGTCTAACGCTCACAGCAACCAACTGCCTCTCAACACATATAATGCTTATAGCAATCTCATCACACCATTGGCACAATGGACTTCAAATGCTCTGTCTAATTACACACCTATTGTGAGTGACAAATACTGGACGCTTGGGAGCAACAACAAGATAATGACTTTATCAAATGTCGCCATAGGACGCAACATCAATTTATCGTCTGGGATTACGCTTGATGTGTTCAACTCTAACAGTGCCTACACAACATGGTTCAGGGACACAGACAACAACCAGTTTGTCATTCAAGGGGGGACATTTTCAATGGCAGGTGGTGGCACAACTGCCCCATCTTTGATACTGTCAGACACACGCAGTAATTTTGGATACTGTAATACAACATTCAACATTGACTTTTCACTAAATCCTTTCAGTGTCCCTGCGGCACAAATCCGAGCAGTCAGCAACAGCAATTTCTCATCACATCTTATATTCTCGAATAGAGGACTGACTAGCAACCTATCCAGCAATTTGAGTTATGAAAGAATGCGGATTACTGATATAGGTCGTGTTGGTATTGGGACATCCTCACTAACAACAACACTTGATGTGAATGGAAGTGGTCGCTTTGCTTCTGGACTCACTGTGGTAGGGACAACTACGGCATCAGCAATCATAAGTTCAGGGTATTTACAAATTGGGACATCAACAGATACTTCAAGGTGGATTTCTGCCTTAAACAGTAATATATCAAACAACACGTCGACTTATGGAGTGTGCTTTGGAAAGGCCAACTCAGCAATGAATCAAGCAGAACTAGGATGCGGTCATAAATCCGATAACAACACGAGTAATTACATGAGTTTTGGATTGTTTGGAATTGCTGCTATGGCACTTACAGGCCAGGGAAGGCTGGGCATTGGGACTACATCTCCAAATGCTCAACTGCATTGCACATCAAATGCCATCATAAACAGTGGTGCAATAGGAGTTGTAGGCACATATGGAAATTCTTGGGCTGGATTTGCCCATAGCAATAGGATGAGCGATGGAAACTATGCTTTGCTACAATCTGCCAACGGACAAACCCTACTCAATGCTTCATCTGCACAGAGTATAGAGTTGCGCTTCAACAACACAACCCACGCAACTTTTGCACAGAATGGCAACTCAATCACTGGTCCATTCAATGTGAATGGGGGGGAATTGCTCACTTCTACAAATTATGGATATTTAAACACGAGTGGCTCTGGTACTTGGGCTTCAAGCACAGCAATGATGAGTATCAATGCAGACAACCGTATTCGAGCTTCTGAGTTTAACGCCATCAGCGACCGCAAGTTTAAGAGAGACATAGAAGACATAGATGCTGCAACTTGCCTTAAAATGAACAACAAACTACGAACGAGGACATACAAAATAAAAGATGAAAACTTTACAAAGGTTGGCATTGTGGCACAGGAGGTAGTGGAACACTTTCCACATTGCGTTACACACTCCTTTGCTGATAAAAATGACAAAGAGGGGACGTATTTGGTGGATTACAATCAAATTACTTCACTACATATCGGAGCAATCAACAAACTAACTAAGAGAGTTGAAGCATTGGAAAAAGAAGTTGGAAAAATAAAAAAGAAATAATTAAGTGTTGAACTGTTTTTGAAAATCGACGCTGCGTTGGAGCGTATCATTTATCTTTGGCATAAAATCAAACAATCTTATAAATGCGCATGCACCTATGACTTTTTTATTCTGGTTTGAGAGATAATATGTATTTACCACATAAGTTTTATTTCGAACTATCGTCAAAAATTGCAGGTCTTTTCCCTTTAATGTTTTTTCGAATATTTCATCGAAGAAATCCTTTAAATCCTGAGATGGTATTTTTTCCCCGCGTGTGTTCGTGATATCGTCCGGTATATTGAAGTCAGTGTTATTCGATATGATAAATGTTTTGTCATTTCCCACGATAAACAGATTCCAACACTGCACGTTGTTTGATTTAGGATATAGGTTTTCGAACACTTAATCATTGATGACCGGTAATATTGTGATGTTATATCGATCGTTTAAGGCGATCAAATCTTTGACTTTTTCTTTAGTGTCATCTTTTGCTCCACAGAAGCAGTTGAATGTCAGAGATATTGCCTCGAATATCGAAGCGAGTGTCACTATAATTTTACCTACTATTAAAAAATCACTTAATAGTATAAGCAATGACACAGAAACAGATAGTGAATGTCAACATCCAACCTGATACAAAGAGCAAAAGGCGAAAGCGTCATAAAAAAGGTAAAAAGGTATCTACCAGAACTAAGCCACAATTGCCCACAAATAATCATACAAATCCAACACAAAACTCTGCATTTACTTTTGCTGCTTCCCCGAATAGGCCTTACATTCCATTTACCTCATATATAGCATCTCCATATAACAACGGACTTGTTCCTGACCAAGTGGATGCTCGTTCAAGTCAACTCAAGTTCAACTTTGAAACAAGGAAAACTTTGGAGGCAATAGAAAAATCCCAAAAGGACATGTTGACGTGGTATCCTGAATTAACCAAAACCATACTCAAGCAAGAATTAAGGACATTAACAAATGCACAAGCCTTAAATACATTACCTATACAAACGCTACCCAATACCAATCTAAGTACCAATACATCAGGTTTGTCATCGAGTGAACAACACTCATCACCAAAATCAAGTTCATATGAACCAACAGGACAACATATTGAAATAGGCTTGGAAGATGCCATAGCCAATTTACAACTTGGTGATTGAGTTGGACTACTATGATGAGAATATAAATGATATACTTGATTATCAATGAGACTACCGTGAGAACAACAAAGAAAAGATAAAAGAGTACCAAGAGAGGTACAGGGATCAAAATCGTGAAAAAAGGAAAGAATACATGAAAAAACTTCAAAGAATTAATTTTCTTGCTTCATTGTATATAACAAATGTCGTATTATCCACGTTAATTGTAGCGGGAAAATGTCAGAATGGCAAGTGGATGGATGCTATCCAATCTGCGACACTCTTAAATTGCTGGGAACTCCTTATAGGGATACATTACCAAAGCGTAAAAATGTGTATCACTGGGACAATCAGCATCCAAGTAGGGCAAACCGTAGGTTCGCAACGCTATGCGAAGCAAAGCTGACGCATTTCCCTAAAGGTTCAACGACTAAAAAGGAGTGGGCTTTATGCTTAAGATATATTCTGCCTTGCTTTTAATGGAGCAAGATAATGCGTCAATGCAATATGTCCTGAAAACTCTTAACGCCTATTCTAGGCAGAAGTACAAACTCAGCCCTAACATTAGTGAGAGCCAAGAACTCACAGCAGGTGACACCCTTATCGTGGCACTTCCAGACAACTCCATAGTTTCTTTGGACACATTTTCGTGGTTTTTTGAAGGTAAGACAGGAGGCAATGGTGTGTCATTCCCAAAACATATCGAGTCACTAATTGACCGCATTTCTGTGGAGATCAACGGTCAGATGATTGAGAGCAGTTTCAGAAACTATAACTTGCTCTTTAGGCGTTTGACTGACCTAACCCTTGGCGACAAGGATTATATTAGGGGTGTGTTACAAAACTCTATCCCCAGTATTGGTAGCAATGTTGCCACATACGCAACCTACAAGCAATTCTGTATCAAGCAATGGCTTGGATTCATAGGTAATGCTCAACCACAATGCTTAGATACCTCAATTTTGGGCACAGTACGACTACACATAACTCTCGCACCAAACAGCGTCCTAATCAAAGACACATATGGTGCTGGAACTGCCACATACAGCCTCAGGAAAAACTACTTCACAGTGGACACAATCTCAATCAACGATGGTGTGTACTACTCAGTCGTAAATGCAAGATTGTCTGACCCTGAAAACCCAATTGAGATCCCCTTCCAAACATGGAGTCACTTCAGTAAAGGGCAAGGAAAACTCGACGGGCAAACTCAAGCCATTCTTTCGACTGAAAGCCTCAATATGCTTGTAGGGACTTATCAACAAAGCAACTTGACCGACAACGTTCATGTAGCAAACTTGAATGCCTCATCATTCTTCAGCACAGGTTCTTCAAACATTACTGGTTCTCGGTTTACCATTAACAACGTCCCATATGCATCATTTGAGCAGAAACCACACGATGCTGTTGAAAGCACCCTTGATGCATTCAACCTATCCCAAGATGTATTAGGTGGAACTGACAGCAACCTTAACTCTCTAGACAACTTCAAGAAGAACTACTTCCTTCACGCAATCCGCCTCAGCCATCCTACAGCCAGCGATGAGCGTGTCAAGTCGGGCATGAACCTACGTGGTACAAATGCTTCAATTACGTTCAAGACTGATGGAACTGAAGACAATGTCGTTCAACATGTATGGGCTGGGCATACCTCTGTACTTAAGGTTAAGCCATACAAACAGTTGGAAGTTGTACTTTGAATAAAAAACTCACCATAAGGTATAATGTCTTCAATCCAACCTGTATCATTAGCACCTCCTTCCAAAGAAAACTCATTTTACAAAGCATACGGACATGTAGCCTCCAAGAAAGACGCTTCCAAGAATATCACCGACCGCCATGTCGACCAGTTTTTCAACAACGGACACAATGTTGCTCCCCTCCCAAGACAAGATGCTTTGAATTTATAGGCAAGAGAGTTATTCATTATAGGGGTGTGGTTGATGCCTCCACACAAAACACGGAAGGTTTTGACAAGTTGAACAACTCCACACCAAAACTATCTGAAAAAGAAAAGCTTCACTCAACACCTATTCAACGGAACTATTTAGGATAAAGGGTTTAGGAACTTCTAAACCCCAAAGGAACGTCGTAGGGGGGCATGACCCCCTTCTATTGATTTCTATTTTTTGTATCTGTTTCTATTTTTTCTACACCTTTAGTATAGACATGGAAGCCACTACTAAAGCAAAACCCAAAAGGCAGATGACACCTGAACAACTTGAAAAACTAAAACTTGCTCGTGAAAAGGCACTGCAAAAGAAACGAGAAATAAAAGAGATTAAAGACGGAGAGAAAGCGATAAATACATTACATTACATTACATACTCCACCCAACAAGGAGTGGGAACCCCATTAGGAGCCAACGAGAGGAACTAGAAGATCGGAAAGAGCGAGTCGAAGATTTCAAAAAATCAATGCCACATGTTGAACAACACGATGAGAGTAGCAGTGAAAGTGACGGAGAAGTTGAACATCAAATTGTAGTGAAAAAAGCTCCGAAAACAACAAAAAAAAGATCATCAAGAAGGTCATTGAAGTTTCAAGTTCATCAAGCGACAGCGACAGTAGTGATGACGAGGTGGACTACCGGCATCAACTGAAAAACAAGTACAAGATGAAATACAAGAGCAAGTATACACCAAAATCTCGTGATGTCCTAAAGGAGCAAGCCAGTGATGTTATTGGGAGCAATGTCAGCAAGGAACTCCGTAAGATTGCTCTCGCCAGTGTGTTCCCTGACTACTAATTTCCTTTACTATATTTAAGTACATGGTGAATATAACCAAAATCAGCGGGCTCGAAAACAAGGATTTGAAAGTAGTTCAAGCACCGCCTCGTCAAGCACCAAAGACTTTTCCTGACAAACCATTTTTAGGAACTATCGTCGGATCAAGGGGCAGTGGCAAAACAAACTGTATGATAAAACTTATCAAACACTATGATAAGACTGGTTTCTTTTCAAAGGTCTACATGTTTTCACCTACCAGTTTCGGCAATGACCCTAAATACCAACTGTTAGAAGATGAAAAGCACACCTTTGAGTATAAAAAATATCCTACATATTCAGACGAGATTTTCAAAGAGGTTCTCGAGGAAATCAAGAGTGACATAGACGAATACAAGGATTGGGAGAAAAAAGACAAGTTTTATAGAAGTTCGTGAAGCACGGACATAAGCGTATGACACCTGAAGAAATGTTGGAAGTAGAGATGATGATGATTGACGAAGAAACCATAGAAGAACCTCAGTGTAGATGGAAACAGATGCCGAGTTCTTTACTCATCTTTGATGACCTTGTATCGAATACAGAACTCTACAAAACACCACCTCGTGGTATTTTCTACAATTTTGCAATTTTACACAGACATTTGCTAGCATCATTACTGTTTTGTGTGCAAACATGGAATGGAGCTGTGCCACGACAAATAAGAGGTAATCTATCACTAGCAATACTTTTCAACCTCAAACCAGAAATAAAGAAACAAGTAGCAGACGAAATGTGTGCTGACATGAGTGAAGATACATATATTGAGATGTGGAACACTGCATGTGTTGATCAGTGGGACTTCTTCATGATCAACTACAACGCACCTAAGCATCTTCGCTTCAGAAAAAACTTTGATAGCATCTTTGTATTGACATAGGGTTAAAGTCCCTAGATGAAATTTAGAAAGTCCCCAAGGAAAATCTTAGGAATACCCCTTTTTCCCAAATGCTATATAATTGATTGGAGAATTTGAACATGATATAGCATTCTGGAAATTGGGGTAGATTTACCCAAAGGATATAGCATTTTGGTAAAAAAGGTATTTCTAAGTTTTTTGTAGGGATTTCCTGAAGTTTTTTTCGAGATGTTAATTTTGTCAAAAAATTGTCTAGCTATAAAACAATGACTGTCAATAGGGATAATTGGATTTCTCAAATCAAAAAGGACTACCCCAATGTGCCTGATTATGTTGTAAACTGGATGCTTGATGTCTACGAAAAAGACCCCGACTTTTTCAAAAAGGAATCCAAAAAGAAGCACAAGGTTCAACCAAACCACACGACGGGGAATGGGGAAGATTTCCCCCCCACCTGAACATTACGAACTCAAGACTGTTCAAGTCAAGTTTGCAGACAAACCAACACCACCTATCAAGGTCGATAGTGGTGGGTACATCAATGTCGATTTTTCATAATTTTTATCCCGCATAATAGTATAGTATAATGATTAGAACACCTTTGATAGCAAGTGTTGTTCCACCATCTCACGTTCCGTTTCCATCCCAGCCACTCAAAAAACAGTATCCAAGAGTACATCGTATAGTGCTTGATAGTAAAGATGCGGACGGTGATTATGAAGATTGCATATTCAAAGCCAATCTACCTCAAAACATTCAGAGTGAACACGCCATGTTATTTGTCGAGAGCTTCTATATGACAAATAGCACTGCAAACGCTGACCTTGAAACTGAACCTTACAAGATACACATAAGGGGACTAACCCAACCCCTTTCATATCATACTGAAAATCAAACCAGTAGCGATGTTGTACTAACATTGAAAGGGAGGTCTTACAGTGGGAACTTGACAGATGGATTTGGTATTTCTTTATTGGATAAACGATTTTTTAATAACTCAAGTGTCAACGTGTATTTCACCTCACCTGACAGTATTATTGAAAATTCTATGGATGCGGATTACATTTTAACTCTCCTTATATTAGAGTTGGGGGACTAGTCCCCCATGCCCCTTTTAATTGGGTGGTAGGGGTACGAAGCAACTTCGTATTTTCTCAATCCCTTATAGGATGGATAAACTCATCAAAACACAATACCTATTCTTGAACAGTGAAAACCGCAAGACAGGAACACCATACGATTTTGATATCGACTTTCCAAACCAATACATAACATGTGAAGATGATGAACTTCTTTGCATTACACTCATGAACTTCAATTTGTATTGTTCATGGTATAAAATTAATGACACAAACAAGTCATTTACGATCACTCGTGTCAGTGACAACGCAGTTACGAATGTAATGCTTCCTTCAGGCAATTATCCTTACAAGTTGTTGTACCAGACAATCAACCTTCTTGCTGGGAGCGATGTTTGTTCTTTTAACAAGATTAAAAACAAGTTTAGATTTACCTTCACAGAGACTCACACAATTGCATTCAACGACAAATCATTTGAGCTTCTCGGATTTTCAAACAATACGCATGCTGGAACTGTCATAGAGAGTGACAAGGTGCTTAATCCTTTCAACCAACTCGATAACTTATGCGTCCATTTATCAGGAATGACCATATCGTGCATACAACCTTGATAATATGTCGAGCTGCGATGTTGTCGTCAGCGACCTTATTTGTTTGTGTGATTCCTTTTACAACATCACCTTATGATATGTTGAACTGGGTGAACGTCGGCAACCAATATCAGATATACATACACGACAAGAGTATACAAAGCCTGAACTTCAAGATTACAGACTTCAAAAATGAACCTCTGACCTATCTTCCAAATTTCACCATGACACTCAAGGTCGAAACATACCAAACGTATGATGAAGATGAATCACTCCAAACAATGAAAAAGATTTTGGAATACACGAAAATGAACTTTCTGAGCAAGCACCTGCACTAGTGAGATCCTTGTTTGACAATCTCTAATTTATCTTCCTCTATATACCAATGTTTGGAAATATGATGCAAAAAGCTGTGTCCGCTGGAAAGCGTATGTTTGGAACGGTTGGTCAGACCTTGCGTAAGTTTGCTGATACCACAGGGCAAGTTGTTCGCAAGGTTGGTAGATTCATTGTAGACAACCATCAGCCTATCAGTATGCTCACCCGTGCAGTAGGTGATGCCACTGGAAATCAAACCTTGCAGAATTTCGGAAGTGCAGCTATGGCTGGGTCTGCTTACCTCACTACAAAAGGGGTTGGAAAGGACTACACAGGCTTAAGACGAATGATGGAGCAACCATCTTAGTGGGGTTGCGAAGCACTGGGGGTTTCGCCCCCCTGCGACGATAGGAGTTTCCGCAAACTTGCGTATCATGCCCCCACACGGCGATAGGGTGCTTGAGATAATTCATCCGATGTATCAAATCCGTCCATTTCTACAACAATGGTCATTTAATCAAATTGTATTAGAAATAAAACTACTTAAGGATAATTTTTTCTTAACATCTAATAATGGAGGTTATCAACAACTTGACCAAGGACGAAATGAGGAAAGTTCACACACTATTGATGAAGAAGATGTATCACGATGATCCTGAGTACAACAAGAAATACAAGCAATACCAAAAGACTTACAGAGGAAAGAAGTCTCAAGATGAGGAATATCGGAAAAAACATGTCAAGCAAATTTGCGAATATCAAAAGCAAAAGCATGCTGACGACCCTGCCTACAGGGCTTACAAACTTCAAAAGGCACGAGAACAATACCAACGCAAGAATGAGGCGAATGCATTAGTTGCTTGTTAAATTTATTTTTATTCCTTACATATTTATCTTAAAGATAAACTACTTAAGGATAATTTAATTTCCTTTTCTAAAGGTATAGAAAGGATGCGTAATATTGGGTCATCAACACAAAAAAAGTTAAGGGAGTATTTTATAGGACTTGTTCCAAAGTACATCACGGCAAAGGTTTTGAGAGAAGAGGGTTATAGAACCAAGCAAGACTACTGGAATGCTCTCAACGATGAATACAAAAGGTTGAGGTATGAACAGCAGAAGCAGTCTCAAAAGAAAAAGTATCAAAATGAACGCTCCAAGAAAATTGAAGCAGTCAAGAAAATCCAGAACGCTTTTAGAAGATATCAAGTAGCAAAACTCAAACCTATTTACACTAACGACATGTATGACAACACAAAAGTAAAGAGATATAGGTTCAAGAACCTCAACAATACCAAGTTCAATGTAAGACCACATGATATTTACGAGCACATTGTCTACAATCAGCGTAAAATCAAAGATGCTTTAAATGAGAACACTGGCACAGGTATAAAGGCTACATTAGGTGTCCTTGGTTGGATTTTCAAGCGAGGAGTGTTTGAGGAAAGGTTGAAAGACATGGATAAAGGTGCTTGGTATGACGACTTTGTACAAAGTGGAAAGGTTAATGACACAATTATAAAAATATTGGATGATATAAGCACTCAACACTACCGCAAAGGAGGTTATAAAAGTGTGTTCGCTGGAACAAATACAGCAAAGTTTGTTAAGCAACAAGTGGAAAGCATTGAAAACCAGTTCGAGGAGTTCATCAATAATGGTAGTGATTTACTTATCTACAAGTATGACTATGTGGATGTGAATATTGTCAAGAACAACAACCCTGTTCGTGCGGGTTCATACATAGAACTTCCTGAATGGATTGCCAACAAGAAAGCATGTGTGAATGTGGAAAATGAAGATAATGAATGCTCCAAATGGTCTATCAAGTGCCTCAAGTTCCACAAAAGGGGAACGCCTTAGGGCCATGCCCGTTGATCGTCTTGCGCGGGTTGCGTGGGTGTCGGATGTGGAGTTAGCATTGAGTGGTTGCAAAACTTGCTGGACATACTATCTGCTGCACACTATGCAACGCCTTGGTGTTATACAGCAGGCTGCATGGCGTGGGCCTGGGGTGACGGCTGCAAGTGTATGTGGGCTTGAGTTGCATGCTACAGCCGTGTCTGCTGCCCTTGCACGCTTGGTTAAGCAGGGGTGGGCCGATGCAGGTGCGGAGGATGCTGACCCAAGAACAGCACCAAGCAATCATGTTACTATGTGCACACATGCTGCCTGGGTGCATCCTATGGAGGCTGATGCTGCTTTTGACCGCAACACACAACCTCAATACATGCAATTATGCTTGCCGTTCCGGGTGGTGCAGTGCCTTGCACGGCTTCGCACTGGGGCTGCACAGTTGGAGGTGCAGCTGGGTAGACATGCCCGCCCTCGGGTGCCCAGGCAGCAGCGGTTGTGTAGACTGTGCTCGTGTGCTAATCCTGTTGCAGCTAGCCGAGCAGTTTGGCGCACACGCGTGCACGCCCGGACTGGGACCTATGACAATGTGGAGGATCTCAAACACTTTCTGCTAGAATGCCCTGCATATGACCACTTGCGCGGTGCCTGCCCTAGTGTGTTCTATCCTGCGGGTACTGTAGATCGCTATGCTAACGAGTTGGTGCCGCGCATTCTAGACTGTGAGGATCAAGAGGGCTTGGCTGTGGTGGTTTATCAGATGTGGTTGTATCGCTCAGTGTTGCTGGGGTTGTCCCCTGACCATCAAAGTGTGCCAATTCAGCCTGAGGGTTATGTCCCTGTAGATGACGCCTTAGACGC
The DNA here is from genome assembly GCA_902809745.2 of Tetradesmus lagerheimii. Lineage (NCBI taxonomy): Eukaryota > Viridiplantae > Chlorophyta > Chlorophyceae > Sphaeropleales > Scenedesmaceae > Tetradesmus > Tetradesmus lagerheimii. Next base: position 10,143 of record CADDIJ020002482.1, on the reverse strand, counting down.
TGTTGCTCCTAGCCCGTGATGAGTTTAGGTTACTTGACGAGTTACACATGCATCCTGTCACATTATTGGTTTGCTGCCGCCTTTATGCCGCCTTAGTTGCCCTGCCTATCTCTCTGGCTGTGTGATCTTGACAACATGCTTTTTGGTTGGTGTGCTTCTTCAGCACATGCTGTTGGCTGATTGGGGTGTGTCACTGACACACCGCAGATATAATCTTATGCTCAATCTGGAGAGACCCTGTGCTCAACGGATGGCCTCAATGGGCTACATTGTGTGCTCATCTTCTTTCGTCATGCGTTGACATTGTGCTCATTTTGGGGTGGCTCATACCATCTGAGATGGTGACTGGACCCACATGTAACTACTCTCTCTCAAAAGGTTTCCAACCAATAAAGACAGGGTAGCAAAGTATAAGAAAATCACCGATGACACTACTGACTACAGTATGCTTCAGTATCCTACCCCTGTGAGTGGATGGAGTAAGTTTGAAAAAGTTAATGATGAAAGCGTTAATATCATTGGTTTAGATGACATGAGTGAAGAAGGTAATGAGAAAAAGAAACCTACCCTGTATCCTATGCGTGTAAGCACATATAAGTCAAGCAAAAAGGTCGTCCATAATCTCCTTTTGGTCGGCGATCGGGCGGGGAACAACCACTATGTAGCAATAACGGATATGTCCAGACTTATATCACATACCAACACAGACGGACACAAAAGACTTATCTGCCCTTATTGTCTCCAGTCGTGGAGTGTAAGGAGCAAACACAAATATCAAGAACATATGGATATGGGATGTTACAGCCATGAAGCGTGTAGGACTATTTTTCCAAGTGGAGATAAAACCACACTCAAGTTTAAAAATTACCGACACAGAGAAGTAGCGCCATACACAGCATACGCAGACTTTGAAGCATTCACCCTAAAAAATAGCCGTAATACCCCTAACCCAAACAACTCATACACGATGAAGTATCAAACACACAAACCGTCTGGTTATGTTTTTGTCGTTGTTGAAGACAAGGGGAATCTTAAAAACTTTGAAATGTTTGAAGGTAATGACATTAATGACTGTATTAATGACTTTGTCAATAAACTCACAAAGATAGGTGATGAAATCAAGGAAGAATTAACAAAGAATATACCTATGAAACTGACTTTTGAAGATTATAAAGATTTTTAAAATGCAACACAATGCTACATTTGTGGAGAGGCATTTGAGGAAGGTGATAAGAAGTGTAGAGACCACGACCACCGCACAGGTGAATATAGAGGTGCTACGCATCCATGTTGTAATCTCAACTTCAACCTGAAAAACTTCAAACTACCTGTATTTATACACAATCTCATAGGTTATGATAGTCATTTGATACTTGGTGAATTATCCAACCCTGTTAAATACAAAATAGAATGTATTCCAGTGAATAGTGAGAAATATATGACATTCAGTATCAATCAAGTTCAATTCAAGGATAGTTTTAATTTCCTAGACGCTTCATTGGATAAACTTGCTAAAAACATGAAACCTGAAGACTTTAGACTTACCAATGCTTACTTTAAGGAACACGCAAGTCTCATGATTAAAAAAGGTGTGTTTCCTTATGACTGGTGGGACTGTGAAGAAAAGATGGTATACACAACCTTACCATCCAAACAATGCTTCTATTCCACGATGAATAATGAACACATCAGCGATGAAGACTATATGAGAGCAAAACTGGTATGGAAGACTTTCAACTGTAAGAACATGAAAGACTACCATGACCTCTATTTAAAATGTGATGGTCTTATCTTGGCGGATGTGTTTGAGAAGTTTAGGGATACAAGTGTAAACGCTTACGGTATTGACCCTGCTTATTACATAAGTCTTCCATCTTACGCTTGGGATTGTATGCTTCTCAAAACAAAAACCAAACTGGAACTATTGACCGACCCTAACATGTATCTATTTGTAGAGCAAGGTATTCGTGGAGGTATTTCTATGATTACACATAGACACATGAAGGCAAATAACAAGTATCTTGGTGATATGTATGATAAAAAACTCCCAAGTTGGTTCATCCATACTTGGACGCAAACAATCTCTATGGATGGGCGATGTCTCAAGCATTACCTTACGGCAACTTTGAGTGGTGTGCTGTGGAAAATTTCAACGTCAAAAGTATAATGAGTATGACCGCAGACCAAGAGAAGGGTTATATCTTCCAAGTGGATTTGGAATACCCTAAAGAACTCCATGAAAAACATAATGATTATCCTTTGGCAGTGGAAAGTCTATGCGTTGATGAAACAGAACTTTCACCATACCAAAATGCTTTGAAAGATAAAGTACCGTCTTCAATTGGTAAGGTTAAGAAACTCATTGGTACACTCAAAGACAAGATAAACTATGTCATTCACTATCGCAACCTTCAACTATACCTTTCTCTTGGTCTAAAACTAAAGAAAATAACAAAACTCCTATCGTTAAGAACAATACGCAGTGAGAAGCATCAACTCTCTACCATTGAAATCAACAAGATTGGCTTGTGTGCCTTTGACGACAAACGTTACATTTTGGATGATGGTTCAACCACACTCGCTTATGGTAATAAAGCAATAGAGGCATTAAAAGCGAAGATTTGCCCCCCCATTTCTCTTCACTTATAATAATGGAACGCATACAAGAGTTGATGAAAAAGCATCCATCATATATGCTTTTAAGCAAGAGCAAACTCTTTTCTATTTTACGGTTGAAAGACCCTTCAATCAGAATCAAAGATGTTGAGGACTTTTTGAGTGACAAACCCCTCCAGCAAGTCTTCCGAAGGGCGAAGAAGCACAAACCACTATTGATCACCGGACCACCAAACTCATTCCAAATTGATATAATACACCTTCCAAACTATAAACGGTATAACAAGGGGATTAGCAGGTTTTTGTTATTTGTTGATATATTGAGTAGAAAGGCATTCGCCTACCCTCTAAAGACAGGCACGATTGCCGATGTTATTCGCAAGTGTGATGAGTTTATGAAGGAGGTAAAGGACATTAACAGCATCACTGGTGATGACTTTTTCAGTGCTAAACCCTTCACTGAATACACACAGAGTAAAGGGATTGACCTATACACTGATGTAGCAGCAGAAGACCACATTGTGAAGTCATCAAACAAGTTGGGTGTCATTGATAGACTGACACGCACCCTCAAAAGCATCATCAATCGGAGAATGGTTTCTGATAATGATGTGAAATGGACGACTTGGTTACATGAGGTTATTGAACTGTATAACGACCTACCACACAGAACGCTTAACAACTTCACCCCAAACGAGGTGTGGAGTGATGAGTACATACAACTTCAACGACAAGCACATGATGAAAAGGAAAACATCAAAAACTACGAGATTATACCGAAGTTTAAAATTGGTGACCTTGTGCGTGTGTATAAGGGCAAGAAGCAGTTTCAAAAAGAAGGTGAGACATTCAGTCGTGATGTCTATAAGGTGGTTGGGATTGACAAAAACAAATACATTGTGAATGATGAGGACGGTAACTGGTTGAAGCGTCGGTTCAAACCAAGTGAGATGATTACCACGAAAGCACCGAAACCAAAGACAGGAGATAAGGTTGATAAGGCAGTGAGAGAGAGTGTCGTGGGACGCAACAACAAGAGGGCTGGTGTTGATGAGGACAACATCATAACGAAAAAACGAAAACCAAACCTTCGCATCACTATAACTGGTAAGCGACAAGTTGAGTGGAAAGAGGAGGACAGAGAGGAAAGGGGTGTGCATAGAAAGGTGTATGTCACAAGGAAGAGAGCGGCGGAAGACGCAATATCTTCCAAAAGGAAAAAGTAGCATGGGAGGTATAGTTGAACTTTGGTTGGTGGATACAGGAACACCTCTTGTCGTAACAAGATTAAGGGTTATCCACAGCGTCCTATAAGAAGATTAGAAAAAAATAATGTGACTGGCGGGATTCGATCGCTGCACTCATGGTTGTAAGCCGAGCCCTTTAAGTGGTTTGCGACGGAAGCTGGCGAGCATGAAGCGATATGACTTGCATTAGCAACGAAGACACGCGACCCCGTAAGTACTCATCTGAAACGAGGCCAGATCAGCCATAGGACTCAAGCGTCTGACGGACGGTGCATGCACCGACTGCGCTTCGAGTTTGTTCCCATGTGAACTGACACCTCGAACCAGTACAATACATACAGGTAAGCCAACAGACATGCACAACTTCATGCAGCTGGTTTTGGCGATTCCAGCATGCATGTCGGACAAATGTCACAGGAGTGCAAGCTGCCGCGGGGTATTGGATGATGTTGTCGATCGATTCCTTTAAGTAGTTGATCGAAGTGCGTTATTGGTGAATATACTCATTCGACTTTTTTTTGAGTTCGATGTCTTTAAGTAGTTGATCGAAGTGTGTTATTGGTTAAGTTGCGTTAGTAAAGATGAAGGAAGCTGGATGAAGCTGGCGGAACCTGGCGGAAGCTGGCGGAAGCTGGCGGAAGCTGGCGGAAGCTGGCGGAAGCTGCGTGCATGCGATGTCTTGCTCAAGATAGCAATCGATAACAACTTAAAGCAAAATTATCGAAATAGAAACGGATCGAAATATACAGGTCTACTCGCAACGTTAGTTCGCAAACTTGCGTATCGCCTCCTCCCCTTTAAGTGGTTTGCCAAGGAATCTGGCGGAAGCTGCGTGAATGCGATGCCTTGCAACCGATAACCACTCAAAGCGAAATCATCGAACTATAAACGATCGACTTTTTTGAACTTTTTTCGAACTTTTTTTGAAACTTTTTTATATTTTTGTTATTTTTGATATTTTTGATATTTTTTGATAATTTTTTGCATTTTCACTTTTCTTTAAAATAAAACAGCCCACACCCCACGAGCAATAGGACATAGAGTCGAATCACCAGTAACAGGGTTATGTGATTTGGAATCATATAACCATGGGGCTAATAGGGCTCCAACTCGTAACAACCAGTGCGCTGCTGTGAGGTGCCGATTCAAATTATGTGGTTAAAGCCTCTCTCGCTGCTGCGTCGCTGATCATCCGTTCTAGCTCCATGAAACGGTTTTTCACTGCATTTTGATTGATCATTCACGTTTTCATCGAGAGCGCTGTTGCTTACGATTCACAATGAGCAGCTGCCCTGTTACCCTGCAAGAATGGGAGCAGTTCCGCGCAGAGCAAGCCTACCTGTCGCTGGATCAGCTGACACCTTACCCTGAACGCATTTTTGTGACCGTGGGGCAGCAGCTGCAAGAGATTGCCACCCAAGACTTCGTGAATGCTATTGTGCAGCAGCAGCTGGATACTCTTGGTGATGATGCAGTCACCAGTGTAAGCACATGATAGCACAGCAAGCTCGTTGACTTCTCACAGGAGTTGAGGCTTAAAAGCTTAACCCAGTTATGTGGCTGCTGCACTGCATCTGGCGCTTCACTGCAACAGGATGAAATCTTTGACCGTGTTTGCTGTCTGTTCAACATCAGTGGCGCTGGCCCCAAACGTGCCTTACGGCAACACTTTAATAGATGGGAAGACACAGTGTGGAAGGCACTGGAATCTACTGTAGAAGGTGCGCGTCATGCATCACTGCAGCATACATCAGTGCCCTGCCTGTGGATGGTGTAGCGCCCTTGAGCGAGGAGGCTACTGTGAGGTGCTTGCCAGTGACACATGCATTGTATTGACCAAATTGCAATCATACAAGGCGTTTCTGTGGTTTGGTTTGGGTTGGAGATACAACCATCATGACCTGCCGCAAGCAGCAATAAGCATCCTACCTACTACGACCGCTTGGTGGTCTCAGGTTTTTGTTTAATCTCATATCGTTTGCACCACAGGCTTCGACCAGCAGCAGCAGCAACAGGTGCAGCCGGTGCAGCAGCAGCAGCACGTGCAGGTGCAGGTGCCGCCGGCAGCAGCAGCAGCAGCGCACCAGCAACGGCCGCATGCCCCTGTGCAAGGGCTGCAGCCACCCATGGCAGGCACAGCACAGCAGGCGCAGCAGCAGCAGGCCGGACAGCACAACAGCGCTGTACGTGCTGCAACCGCAGATGCACAGGCGCAGCAGCTGCTGCAGCAGCAGGCGGCGCGCCAGCCTGATGCAGCACGCCCTGCTGAATCTGCTGCCCAGGCTGTGAGTGGTAACGGGCACAAGCGCCGCAAGGTGGCCGTCAAGCAGTCCTCACTGGATGCACTCAAGCAAGGCAAGCAGTGCATCACTGAGACTTGCATAGATCCGGTCACCAAGGAGCGCACCCGTCTGCCACCAAAGTAAGTGTAGTTGGGTCCAGCAGTCTTGCGCATGCTGTGTTCTCAACGTTGTGTGGCAAAGGCTTGGTTTTGGCAGTCAGTAATGTTGTGAATGGGGCAGGGTGCTCGCAGTAGTCTACAGCAAAGCCGATTGCCTGCTCAGCATGTGTTGTTGTGCTGTAGGTCAAAGTGGTGCGATACTTGCGACAAAGCACAGCCATACAAGAAGAAGCCGCAGGAGGAGCTTCCACCACTCGTCACCTGGACAGGGCGCACTTGTGCCCCCTTGTATACATTGTATGCAACTGGCAGTAGTGTTTGTTCACAAGTTCCGTGCATGCCGAGATGTGCATACTCAGCTATCTTGTGGCACCCCTGTTGATTTCGCTGTTGCTGTTCCGTTGCTTGCAGGCATTGCAGCAGCCAGCTGCAGCAGCACCTGCAGCAGCAGGTGCACCTGTAGCAGCAGGAGCACAGGCTGCGGCAGCAGGAGCACAGGCTGCAGCAGCTCAAGGTCAGGGCCCGGCAAGCATGGCTGCCGCAGGCATGGTAGATGCAGGAGGCGTGCTGCTGCATGCGCAAGGTGCTGCTGGCAGTGGCACTGCCGCTAGCGGCAGTGCTTCAATGGCAGTGCCTGAGGTTGGTGTGCCAGCGCCTGTAGCAGTGCCTCAGCCTTTGCTGCCTCAGCAGCAGCAGCAGCAGCAGCAGCAGCGCCAGTCCTTGTGGGAAGCCATGCGCACCCCCATGCAAGCAGTGATGCAGCAGTTAACTGCTGCGCTAGCAGGTGCTCGGCGTGGGGCACCAGCGGCAAGGCTGGGTGGAGCGCAAGCAAGTGCACCTCATGGAGCACCGCAGCAGCAGCAGCAGCAGCAGCAGCAGGCGCCATGCGCAGCACCTTCTGGTGGTGCAAGCGCGTCAGCGCCGACCAGTGCCGGCGACGGTGTAAGTGCAGGTGCAACGCTTCGGCAGCAGCAGCAGCAGCAGCAGCAGCAGCAGCAGTCTGCCTGTCCTCTGCCACCCCGGCCTACACTGCTGCAGCCACAGCTAAGGCCACAGATGCCACCAACAGCAATAGCAGGGCAGCAGCAGCCGCAGCAGCAGCCGGCAGTGCTTGGTGCCTTTGGCGGTGCATTTGGCATTGCAGGTGCTGGCAGTGCAGGGGCAGCCTTTGTCAGCGGGGGTGCAACTGCTCGCGGCGCTGCAATAGCACTGCCACAGCAGCACCAACCAATTGGGCCACTTGCTGGGCAGTCTGCAGTGAGCGAGCTGCTGCGGCAGCAGATGCTGGCACGCGCAGCAGCAGCTGTAGCTGGGCAGCCCGCGCCAATGGGGAGCATGGGATCAGTACCTAGCAGCAGTGCACCGCTGGCTGGCAGCGCAGGCTGTGCAACAACAGCAAGCGCACGCCCTGCAGGCCATGTGGGCCAGCAGCCTTGGCAGCCAGTTGTGCCACCGCTGGTGCAGTCAGCGCTGCAGCAGCAACGGCTAGCAAGTGTGCCGCTTGTGCAGCAGCCGCTGCAGCAGCAAGCTTCTGTGGAAGGCCTGGCAGGAGTGCTGCTCAGCGGTACTGGTGCTGCTGATGCTGCTGGCTTGCAGCGCCAGCAGCCGCCAGCCGTGCAGTTGACAGCGCAACAGCTGCAAGCGCTCATACAGCAGCAGGTGGGGCAGCAGATGCTTGCGGGAGCAGCCTCTGCAGCGGCAGTGTCGTTCCAACCACATGTGATGGCTGCGCCAAGGCAGTGAGGGTCCTATGACTATAGCGCAGCGGTTGTGCTGCATCTCATGGCGATGCACCTGTGTGCAGTGACCAGTAACACAAGCACTGGCACAACAATGTTAGTAGGTGCATTTCTGGTCTTCTGAAATGCAAATGCAGTCGTGTACCTCTGGCCAACAGTATTAGTAGGATTCCTGTTACTTGTAGTGAAGATGATGTTGTGTTGCGTGCAGTAGGTACAAAATGCTTTTATGGGATCGTAGTATTGCTGAGTATCTTGTTCAAGCTTGGGATGTGCGCAATAGTTGCAAGTATTCTGGAGCAGTGATCCCTGTTGTTGCCGCTCCTGAGGGGCGCGGGGCCGATGGCGTTGATGCTAAGGCTTGATGGGACGATGATGATGATGGGATCGTAGAACGTCAACAGATACAAAGTGTTGCTTATGTAAGGTTGCTGATGGCGGCGAGCTTGTCTTACCTACAAGGTTTAGTGTTGGGAGTTTCAGCGCTTACAACAGCATTGCAGTACTAGCCGCTCTCATTGTTCAGGCATACACTCTTTCTGTGTGTGCTGCTGTGCATGTGCGTCTGTGTTGTAAACGCGCATGTACGTCTTTAGGGGGTGGGAGCAGCATGAAGCAGCAGCACAATGGGCAGCGTCATGAAGCCCAGTGCATATTCTACTTCAGCATGTCAAGCATCGCTGGGGGCTGTTGTGTACTGCCACCGTCTTGACTTGTGCAATGGCAGTACAAGGTTTTATGGCAGTTCAAGGTTTTACTATCTGTAGTTGTATTGGTATGTACTGGTATATTCTGTGTGTTCAAACACCAGTGTCAGCGACTGCTTGATTGGGATGTGAGTTTGATTCAAGCCTTGAGCTAGTAGATGGCAGCTATAAAACTGTTTGATGTCATTGCATGACAGGGTTGACAATAAATTATATGCAGTATATGTGCGTAGCTATTGAAGCTGACGTAGGCGCTACGCAAGCTGCATGACACCTCACAAAGCTGCGACAGGCAGAAGCTGGCATGGTGCCAGAAACAGCTACTTTTCTGTAGCCATTGCTCACTGTAACAATACCCCATGCAGCTTGCTTTCCATGCTGTTGCTGCACCTGGTGCTGCCAAACATTCCTCGACATGCTGCGCAGAGCGCGGTGTGAGAAGCATGCGGCGCGGCACTGCTGGCCTGCAATGCTGTGTATCAAGTGTACTACATTGCAGCAGCTATTGTTGCTGCTGTGAGTGCATGTGTATGCTGTGCTTCACAGTTGATCAAGCTGGCATACGTGTGTGGTGCATGCCATGCGGTGATGTGTGATCTGCAACTGTTCACACGCGGTGCTTTCCGAAAGCTGAGTCATTGGTGTGCGCTGGCAACCGGGTGTAGCTGTGTAACACCAAACAAGGCAACAGCTGTGGCAGCCATCAGCCTTCATCGCGCTCTGGCACCATGCCAAACATGCAGAGTTTCACAACATTCTACGAGTGTTGCATTTTCACCTTGTAATGCCAGCGGCTGCTCTGGGGTGGCTCTGAGGCCTGAGCTGCAACGATGTGATGAAAATGAACCCCCACAGAAACAACCAACTTTCTTGTACCTGCTTGCTCACTGTAACAGTACCCCATGCAGCTTGACTTTCCTGCTGTTTGCTGCACCTGGGGCTGCCAAACAGACATCACCAGGCTGCGCAGTGCGCTATGTGCGCATTGCGCAGTGGCACTCAAACCTGTTGAATGCAGGGGATGCGGCGCGGTACGGCGCTGCTGAGCTGCAGTTGTGCTTTGCAATAAGTAAGCTGCTGCAAGATGCAGCAAGTTTTGCTACTGCTGCTCATGCATGCCATGAGCAAACGGTTGCAGAAGAAATGCAGAGTACTCTGTAGTATCATTCATCATCATATCAAGGGATTTCACCGTTTACCGTTTACCGTTTACCAAAGTAGGGCCACAGGCCCACCCACGAAGGAGCCAAACAAGGCTCATGGGGTCCACAAGGTCAGGAAAAACAGCAATCAGCTAGAAACTTCAACCAACTCCGAAAGTTCAGACTCTTCAACAGAGGTGCTGCTATCAACACCAGAAAGCATTATCTGAGCTTGCTCAGGATCACGGCGTGCAAGGAAGCAATAGTGTATGAAAGCAGCTACGCTACTTT
>CADDIJ020002481.1:0-14212 GCA_902809745.2 Tetradesmus lagerheimii | reverse complement strand
AGCATGTGCATGCCAACACTTGCAATGAGGCTGGTTATATCCAAACCTGTTGCCATGTGTTGCTTGCTTTGCAGCCAAGCTTCCCAAGCTGAAGCCTGCTGGGCCGCAGGCCAGCCATCTATGTCTTCTGTACCTTTTTGAATTGAACCATCTATGTGTACTGTACCTTTGTTGCATCGTTGGGCAGCCAAGCTCCCCAAGCTGAAGCCTGCAGGGCGACTGTCAGGTGCACTTTCTACTGCCGACTTCTGACAGCTATGCTGCTGCTGTTGTGGCTGTGCAGCCAAGCTCCCCAAGCTGAAGCCTGCTGGGCAGCAGGCCAGCCTCGCACAGCAGCTGGCAGCAATGTTGGGCTCTGTCCTGGAAAGTCCTGCAAGCATGTGCTTGCCAACACTTGCAACGACGCTGGTTACCTACAAACCTGTTGCCATGTGTCGCTTGTTGTGCAGCCAAGCTTCCGAAGCTGAAGCCTGTTGGGCCGCATTCAGCCATCTATGTATGTTGCACCTTTTAGAACTCAACCATCTATGTGCACCGGACCTTTGTATATTGCTGTGCAGCCAAGCTTCCCAAGCTGAAGCCTGCTGGGCCGCATGCCAGCCTAGCAGAGCAGCTGGCAGCAGCAGACTGCCCAGCACTCACAGCACTGCAGCAGCAGCTGAGGAGCCAGCTGAGGCCACGGCCCCTGCCACGCCTGCAGCAGCAGGTGGAGGGGGGCAGCGGCAGCAGGGCTACAGCAGCGCGGGGAGTGTGCGAGCTGCTGCAAGGGCTGCTGATTGGCTACGTGGCAACAGCCAGCAGCAGCAATGGCAGCAGCAGAGTAGCCGAGCCGGCAGGGATGCGTGACGTGGACAGCTGGTGTGACGGCATAAGCAGCAGCAGCTGGGGCTATGATGAGGCGCCTGTGGAGGTGCAGTGGTTGAGTCCTTTCGGGGGCAACAGCACCAGCACCAGGAGCACAGACAGCAGCATTGCTGCTGCTGCTGCTGAGCAGCGCAGTGCTGGCTGCGGCAGTGTTGGCACTGGCAGTCGTGCAGCTGGCAACTTGACTGGTGAGGCGGCAGAGCTAGATGGTGTAGGGCAGCAGCTGCAGAGTGTCGCTGGTGCTGCTGGTATGTGTGACGCTGCAGGTTTGGGCCAGGGGACGGATACTGCAATAGGCGGTCTGCAAGCACCTGCGATTGCAGCACTGCAGAGCTGCAAGCCAGCTGTTGGTTTGGGCCTGAGTGCCGCAGTGATGTGTAAGGCGGGCCCAGCTGCAGCAGACAGCCCTCGAGCTCAGGCTACGTGCGCTGGCAATGCTGATGTGCAGAGCTGCTTTGCGCAAGAGGAGCCTGCGGTAGCGGCACGTCCAGACTTTGTGGAATGGGACGTGTGGTATGCGGGGCTGGCATCCTTGGTTGAGTGAAGCATCATGCCTGCGGCAAGATCACGGTGTTGCAGTGCTTCAGCCAGTGCATTGGATGGAGGCGGCATGTTGGATGAGGGCTGGTTCAAGTAACATTCACATCAGCAATCTAGCAGGCCGTCTTCCAGACCAGCTAAGCTGGCTTGCCGTGCATATACTACATGCAGTAGCAAGTTCTTACTGCGCTATGAGCCAAGTCGAGATCACTGTCCGAGGTCAGCTTGCACTGTCCGACGCTGAGCGTGACGCAATCATTTGTATCCAGAGCCTTTTCAGCCTCCAGTACAGAAAATTCTGCATCAGTTGCACTATGGAAAGTTGAGCCTGGATCCAGGAACACCGTGCCACGGTTTTGAGCCAACTTGTGAACACCACAGCTTCTCAAGTTGATGAGGCACATGATCATCAATCGGTTGCCGTTCAACATTTGCCAATACAACGTTTGCCAATATTACATTAACATCGCCCGTTTTAGAGCCAATGACAGCAGACTCATTGAACACCACTACATCCATCTCCCATCAGCTGGATTTGGCAAGTGAGCGCACTGGCATCCTGTTACAACTTGTACAACTGGTTTGGAACCACACTGCTGCACATTCGATCCGAGTGTGCACATCATGATGATGCACCTGTCGTGTGCAGAGCCGATTGCCAAGCCAAATCACAGCTTCGACTGCTGCTGCTTTTTGCCGCCCCCCTTTGACAGCCGCTGCAGCGCTGCGCCATCAAACGCCACCGTCATGGGGTCGGTGATACGCGCAAAGCCCTTGGGCCCTGCCTCCCACGTGAGAGCGTACTGCAGCCAGGCCTCATCTGGCTGCGGTACGCTCTCACCGTGAGATGCCTGCAGCAGGCATGCCGTGGTTTTTTTGTTGGTTACAAGCTTAAGGGGGACGGAATCATTGGCTGGCCATACACTGCAATCAAGCGAACCTGATTGTCGGAGGCCCGCGGCACCGCCGCACCAATAAGACACGCCAAGCGCCGTTATTCCAGGAGGTGCCCAGCACCCGTGGTTGGCTGCCCTGGCACCACCTGGCAGCTGTGCCTGATGCACCTGTTCAACACAGTGTGCAGAGAGCGTGCTGCAGCCATGCCTGTTCAAAAGCGCCACGCAGGCTTGCTTTGGTGGCTGCCCTGGCACCACTAGGCAGCTGTGCCTGATGCACATGTTTTGTGCAGAGGCGATTGCCAAGCCACATCACAGCTTTTTGTGTTGATTACAAGCCTTCTAGGGAGGCAAAATCCTACTGGCTGGACATACACAGCAATGAAGTGAGCTTGATTGTCAGAGCCCCACGGCACCGCCGCCAGCAACAAGGCACGCCAAGAGCGCCCTTATCCAGGAGGTGCCCAGCACCCAGACCAAAAAAGCCAGCAGAGGATTCACAGCTTAGACTGCTGCTGCTTTTTGCCGCCACCCTTTGACAGCCGCTGCAGCGCTGCGCCAACAGACGCCACCGTGTTGGGGTCAGTGATACGCGCAAAGCCCCTGGGCCCTGCCTCCCACGTGAGAGCATACTGCAGCCATGCCTCATCAAAATCGCCACGCAGGCCTGCTTTGGTGGCAGCCCTGGCACCACCTGGCAGCTTGACCATCTGCTGCATCAGCTCCTGCAAGCATGAAAGAATAAACAGGCATGCAGAGGTGGGCGAGCTCTTCTTTTTTCTTCGGTTATACACATGAGTGGTGCCAACGGTGCTGCCGCAAGACCACATGGAAGTCACAACCACCTGGATACAACTGAGTACAAGTGCAGCGGCAACAGCCGCGTTCTCGTAATAATGCTACGCGGGTACCACCAGCAGCTAAGCTGCACTGGCCACGCCTCCACAACACCATCATCAGCTAGCACGCAAAGGCATCTGCCACACTGGTTCCAATGAGTACTGTCGTGATTTTGTTACATGGGGAGCAGCATCCTACTGATTGGCCACACACGATTCAGACAGGCAGACCCAACTGCCGGGGGCCTGAGGCACTGCCTTACTAGCAGTCACCTGTCAGACCCACGCCCGTCCCTCACCTCAGCACGTGTCAGCAGCTGCGCCCTATCTGCCACCAGCTCATCAAACAGCCGCATAAGTGTATACCCTAAACGTACCTCAAACCCTAAAACCCAAGCCGTGAACCAGACATTCAAACATCAGGCCCACGTTGCTCACCTCTGCACGCGTCAGCAGCTGCGCCGTATCTGCCTCCAGCTCATCAACCAGCCCCAGCTGCAGCGCACGCTGCGGTGGCACCATACTGCCCCACAATGATCCAAAAGTGGCGCTACGCGTGTCAACCAGCCATCAACCAGCATCAGCTGCACTAGCCACGCCTCCACAACGCCGCATCACCAGCTATTGCGCAAAACCCATGCCACGCTGGCTCCTGTGAGTGCTGTCTCTTCCCCCTGAATCCAGCAAGTGTTGTTGGAAACCCCCCCCAAAAATGCTCACCTCTGCACGCGCCAGCAGCTGCACCTTGTCTGCCACCAGCTCATCAACCAGCCCCATAGCAATTCAACCCTGGACACATCCTTACACCCTAAGACCCTATCCATCAACCAGCGTCAGCTGCGCTAGCCTCACCTCTGCACGCGTCAGCAGCTAGTGCGCGAAGGCATGCCACACTGGTTTCAGTGAGTACTGCCCTGCTTGTTTTACATGGGGCCTCAAGCGCTGCCTGACCAGCAGAAGGTTATCGGACCCAACCACGTCCCTTACCTCAGCACGCGTCAGCAGCTGTGCCTTGTCAGCCACCAGCTCATGAACCAGCCCCAGCTGCAGCGCGCTCTACGGTGGCACCATACTGCCCCAACATATTGCAGAATTGGCTCTGCGTCGACCCGTCCTCAACCAGCGTCAGCTGCACCAGCCACGTAAATAATCAGGCCCCCGTTGCTCACCTCTGCACGCGTCAGCAGCTGCGCCTTATTTGCCACCAGCTCATCAACCAGGCCCATTAACCCTTTAAGCACGGGAGGCCTCATTTGAGGCCCGAAGGCGTAAAGGCTGCTATCTCGGCCGTTACTGACCGCATGACAGCACTGCTGAGCACTCTCGACGGTTTTGGAAACCTCATGACTTGTACTTCACCTCTGAAATGGCAGCTGCGTGCTGTTGTGGTATGTATTATGAGTATTCGCCCTCCAAAACGGCCTGTCACGGCCAGACGGCCCAAGTGCATCGCACGTGATACTGTGCACGTACAGACTTTGGGACCGCCATATCGGCCATAAACAAGACAATATAGTTGTAATAAACGTTTCACAAGTGCTGACGGATGCAGGACGCTGCTGTACTGGCCCCACCGGCCACTTCTGGCATGCAGACGTTTTGCTGCTCTGTCTGATGTTGCGGCCGCATGGTAGTGGTGTGCCGCATCAAAGCGCTGCAACATGTTGGGTGAAGGCATTTAAAGGCATGCTAAACGTGTTCGACCCTGTGTAGCGAGGTGCACGGTGATCTGTTGATGCTGCTGCAGCACTGGCATTGCACTGGCACGATGAGAGCGACTGGATCGTAGACAGTTCACAACAAAATGCTAATTAATGATATATTAAGACAATTCATAGCGTGATTTAGCTTGCAGACGCTGTTCCGTGGTGATGGCACCGATGGGCGAAACCCAGCGATCGACAGCACCACATCAGCGTAGAGCAGCAAATAACCCTTCTTATGTATAACACAAAGCCAAACATCGCGTGCATCAAGGAGCAATACGGTTAGAAGATCAAGTTGAGCAAGTGACCTGCTCAGCTGCTAGCCTGGGGGACGCGATGCACACACATATACAGTTACACAACACGTACGCTCACACAAGGATGACGCAGGGTCTAAACCGTTTGTGTTGACCTGTGCGGAAGGTATGCGGTGACTGTTCTTGCTCGCTTTCGGCTCTCAAAGTGGCCGTGCTGATAACAGTCGCTTTCGAAGCCTGAAGCTATGTTCAGAGTGCACAGACGGCCAGCAGCTCCGTGCCAGCGACAGTAGGCACCTTGGACTTGACCGTGATGCTGCAGTGCCATATCGCGCTCGCATCGGCCTTTCAAAGTACTCGGTGAAAAACCTGGAAACACCCCGTGCTTCAAGGGTTAAATGTATACCCTCAACGTCACCCTAAACGTACCCCTAAACTCTAATACCCTAGTCGACAACCAGCGACAGCTGCTAGCCACGCCTCCACAACACCATCACCAGCTAGTGCGCAAAACATACGACACACTGGTTCCAAAGCTTGTTGAGCATCAGGCCCCCGTTGCTCACCTCTGCACGCGTCAGCAGCTGTGTCGTCTCTACCACCAGCTCATCAACAAGCCCCATACCATTTCAACCCTAGACGTACCCCTACACCCTAAGACCCTAGTCGTCAACCAGCGTCAGCTGCTCTAGCCTTACCTCTGCGCGCGTCAGCAGCTGCGCCTTGTCTGCCACCAGCTCATCAACCAGCCCCAGCTGCAGCGCCCGCTGCGGTGGCACCATACTGCCAGACAGCAGCAGACGCTCAGCAGCAGCGTGACCAATCACCTGAAGGCAGTGCAGCAAGGGCACAGCGTGAGACGCGGAGATGATCAGATAAAAAAAACAGCTGCTAGCAATGGACTGCCCCCGTTGAAGTGCCAGGTGGCACCATACTGCCAGACAGCAGACGCTCGGCAGCAGCATGACCGATCACCTGCATGCAGTGCAGCAACGGCACAGGATGAGATGCAGAGATGAGGTCAAAAATCAGCTGCTAGCAATGCACTGCCCCCGTCACAACTGCCAAGTGGCACCATACTGCCAGACAGCAGCAGACGCTCAGCCGCAGCGTGACCAATCACCTGCAGGTGATGCATGAACGAATAACATCCGCGTCAGTTGAGAGTGACGATAAGGACAGTTCATGCGCCTCCGCACCTCCTACCATTTGTGCAGCAACAGCACACGATGAGACACGGAGGCACAGATACAAAGCATGAAGACACAGCTGCTAGCAATGCCCTGCCCTCGTTGAACTGTCACGAGGCACCATACTGCCGGACAGCAGCAGACGCTCAGCAGCAGCATGACCAATCACCTGCAGGCGGTGCAGCAGCAGCACAGGATAAGGCGCGGAAGTGATTGAATTCCAAAGCATTGAGACACAGCTGCCAGCAATGCACTGCCCCCGGTCCACTGCTAGGTGGCACCATACTGCCGGACAGCAGCAGACGCTCAGCAGCAGCATGACCAATCACCTGCAGGCGGTGCAGCAACAGCACAGCATGAGACGCGGAGATGATTAGATTCCAAAGCATGAAGACATAGCTGCTAGCAACGCACTGCCCCCGGTCAACTGCCAGGTGGCACCATGCTGCCTGACAGCAGTAGACGCTCAGCAGCAGCGGACCAATCACCTGCAGGTGTGGCGCAGCAGCACAGCATGAGACGCAGAGATGATGAGGTTAGAATTACAGCTGCCAGCAATGCACTGCCCCTGTTGAACTGCCCAGTGGCACCATGCTGCCCGACAGCAGCAGACGCTCAGCAGCAGCGGACCAATCACCTGCAGGTGGTGCAACAACGGCACAGGATGAGACGCAGAATTGATCAGATGATTCAAAAGCATAATGACAGCAATGCACCGCCCAGGTTGAACTGCCAGGTGGCACCATACTGCAGGACAGCAGCAGACGCTCAGCAGCAGCGTGACCGATCACCTGCAGGTGGTGCATGAACGTAACATCCACGTCAGTTGCGAGAAGGTTTGTGTGACAAAACCTCATGTGCCTCTACACCTCCTACCATTGGTGCAGCAAAGGCACAGGATGAGACGCGGAGATGATTGAATTCCAAAGCATAAAGCACAGCTGCTATCAATGCACTGCCCCGTTGAACTGCCAGGTGGCACCATACTGCCAGATAGCAGCAGACGCTCAGCAGCAGCACGACCGATCACCTGCAGGTGTGGCGCAGCAGCAGCACAGGATGAGAAGCGAAGGCGAATAACATCACAATGCAATCGGTACGTTAGTGATATATTACACTACATGCTCCATTGGGGGTGGCAACCTTGATTCGGAGCCAACGGGAGGCTCATAGGGGGAGCACCAACTGCACATGATGCTACACAGAGGCAGATAACAAGGCACGAAGACACAGCTGCCAGCAAAGGCCCGCCCTCGTTACGCTGCCAGGAACGCCGCACACATCCATACATATGTGCCCCACATTTGCAACAGCCAATTAAGCAGCTAGCCCCCCCTTCCTGCAAGTTCTGAAACATACTAATCTCCAACTGCACGCACCTGCACCATCACCCCCGCCCAGTACTTGGGCACAGGAATGCCCAACGCAACTTCATTCAGCCCAATCGCCCCACCAGCACCCGCCATCATAACACGCCCACACATACGTGCCCCTCTGCACAGTTGCATTAACTAATTACGCACCTATTCAACCCTCCCTGCAAGAGCTGAATGAAAGAGCTTTTCTCCAACTGCACGCACCTGCACCATCACCCCCGCCCAGTACTTTGGCACAGGAATGCCCAACGCTACTTCGTTCAGCTCAATCACCCCACCGTCATGACACGCCCACACATACGTGCCCCACAGCTGCAATAGCTGAATGCGCAGCCAGCCCCCCTTCCAGCAACAGCTAACACAAACTAGCCCCCCCAACTGCACGCACCTGCACCATTACCCCCGCCCAATACTTTGGCACAGGAATGCCCAGCGCGACTTCATTCAGCCCGATCGCCCCACCAGCGCAGCCGTCATAAATAACCCACACATACGTGCCCCTTTGCACAGCTGCAATAGCTGAATACGCAGCTAGAACCCCCTTCCTGCTACAGCTGAAACAAACTAGCAATGCCCCAAATCCTCGTACCAGCACCATCACCCCCGGCCCAATACTTTGGCACAGGAATGCCCTACGCTACTACTACTACTACTACTACTACTACTACTACTTCATTCAGCCCAATCGCCCCACCAGCGCCCGACTTCATAACACGCCCACACATACGTGCCCCTTTGCACAGCTGCAATAGCTGATTACGCAGCTAGAACCCCCTCCCTGCAAGATCTGAAACAAACTAGTCCCTCCAAATGCACGCACCTGCACCATTACCCCCGCCCAGTACTTTGGCACAGGAATGCCCAGCGCGACTTCATTCAGCCCAATCGCCCCACCAGCGCCCACTGTCACGACACGCCCACACAAACGTGCCCCTCTGCTCAGGTGCAATAGCTGATTATGCAGCTAGAACCCCCTCCTGCAAGAGCTCAATAAAAATAACATTCCCCAAATACACGCACCTGCACCATCACCCCCGCCCAATACTTTGGCACAGGAATGCCCAGCGCGACTTCATTCAGCCCGATCGCCCCTCCAACGCCCGCCGTCATAACGCGTGTGTCGCAGCAGAGTGAAATTGCGCAGCCGCCGGCAGGGCATGCACCACGGATTGCTGCTATCGTTGCGAGCCTGCTGCTGTGAATGCCTACGAGGCATCGGCTCTGGGCTTCCCAGAATGTGGCGTACTGCTGCGCACTTGTGAGGGGGGCGTACAGCTCCTTGAGGTCATTGCCAGCTGCAGCAGCAGGAGCAGCAGGAGCAGCAGCAGCAGCAGAACAAAGACATTGTGAGAGGGGCGTACAGCTCCTTGAGGTCATTGCCGGCTGCAGTGGAGGAAGCAGCAGCAGCAGCCAAACAATTTGATTGGGTCCTAAAACCGCACCTATTGAAACACAATCATGAGAAGAGCATACGAGTTCAAAGTGAACTTGTGAGGGGGCGTAAAGCTACTTGAGGTCGTTGCCAGCTGCAGTACAGGCAGCAGCAGCAGCAGCAGCAGCAGAACAAAGAGATTGGGTCACGAAACCGCACCACTACAAGACGATCGTGAAAAACATATGCGTGCCAAGTTTAAAAGGGCACTGGAGGCTGCTGCAGCAGACATCGCCTGAAAAATTGAAGTATAGCGATGAAGCACTTGCTCTAAAGCAGACACTTCGCGCACATGTATAGAGGAGCTCTTGCAGCTGCAGTTGCAACACCAGCAATATTATCAAAGTGCCTGGCTGCCTTTTGATATCTCAGCTGCTGTGTATGTGTGCTAGTGAAGCCTCACACCCAATGCAGCATGCTTATATGAGCAGCTGCACTACATAGGACCTCTTCAGACTGCATGGCTGCCATGGCACTCACAAGCTGCTGCTGCTGCTGAGCCAAAGTTCCGCACATGTCTCGCTGCAGGCTACTTGAACTTATCACATGTCTAGGAGAGCTTGTGCAGCTGCAGTTGCTATACCAGCAGTAGTTTCTGGCATGAACAAAGTGCCTGGCGACCATTCACCACCCCAGCAGTTGCATTTGTGCTACTGAAGCCTCACACCTGTGAAAATGTCTTTGTGCAGGCCACTTGAGATGATGACTCCCCTCATGCTGCTGTCTGCCTCTACTGCTTGTACTGCTGCATGTAGTGCCTGCCACATGGCTGTATCGAAGCTGTTGACAGGCTCCTTGGCAATACTGATGATGGCATAGCCTTCCCGCTTTTGCGTAGTTATGAACTGCGCCATTGCTGCTGCGGTGTGCAGCGCTGCATGCACTGCTGTGAGCTGGGTGGGATCTGCTGCACTCCTTACTACTGTGTGATATGCTGCGATGCTATGTGTTTGAGGTTGTGTGCTGGGCTTGTGTTGGATGCGCCTTCAGCTACTGTTGCTGCTGCTGCGTGGCTGCCTGCTATGCCAGCTGGTGTTCTGCGGTTTGCTGCTAGCTGCGTAGGTGAAGATTCAGGGGTAACTACTGCAGCAAGTGAAGCGTGTTTCCTTGTGTTGAACCCTGCATACAGTGCAGGGCAGGGCAGGGCAGGGCAGCAGGCAGTGCATGAAGGTGAGTGGCCTGCAACAGCGCATCTGAGTCAGCATGGCAGTTGCTGCTGCAGCAGCACCGCAAACACAGCAACCGAGGAGCTCGCAGCACTTTGTAATGCTACGCCAGTTGACTTGCTGGTTTATCGATACAAAGGCTGCCAGGTTCTTGATTCAAGGCATGGAGAAGAGCATGCAGCTGCTGCTCTGTCACAAGCAGCAGCCGATTGCTACGCTGTTACACCCTCGGAAATTCCACACATTATAGATTAATTTGCATGTCTGTGTGCCAGGACAGCACTTCACACCTGACCGGCCCGGGCTCGATCTTTGCTGCTTAGCGCTGAAGGGGCTATGCAGGGCAGGTCAACTACAAAAAAAGTGCTGTTCAGAGTGACAGCAGGACCGACTGACCATGATACTTGCCTGTAGTAACCAAAGCTTGTCATGTACGCTGTCACTGACATCCGTATGCAAACCTGCAACTATATGGGTGCTTGTATCCTAGACTGACGCTTGAACGGTTTTCATTTCATTGATAAAGCCGGCAGGCATATCTGGGCGCTGAACACACTGCACCTGCTGGTTGTTCTGAGCTGTTGTGTGCTGGTGCAGCAGCTCTCACCAGCTCTCACAATAGACACCATTATCAAATGAACACAATGTTGGCTTCCGGCAGAACTTATCGACGCAGGTGTGCTGGGGCAGTATTCCGCTGGGCTACTTTTGGATCAATTTGATCAGCCTGGCATCTGTCAAAAGCCCTAGTTACAACAATCCTTGAGCCATCATCGCGACCAGGTTGCAGCCCTGATTCAAAGGCCAGCTGATCAATACTAGCATGCTCACTACGTCAACAAACGCACAGCAAAAGACTTTAACAAAAAGCCGCGCTCGCACTGCACGTGATTGTGTCTCTTGCTACAGCAGTTGTTGCAGTGTGCAGCAGTGGCACACGCCACCAACAGCACCTGCAGCACGCAGCAGGAGTTACCAGCAGAGACTTGCTGCATCCGCGCAGCCAGCAGCTGCAGGAGCATCTGGTGATGACGAGCCGCAGCAGCTAGCCAGCTCGCAGTTGATAGTGAGGCCGCTGCAGGTGGGTAAATCTCCTGCCATCCTTCATCACGCAACTGCACTTGTAGCTGCCCAGCACCCTGCAGGGTCTCTCTGTCCGTTTTCTGTCCTTTATGTGGAGCAGCAGCTATTTGCCTTGGCTCAGCACCACCAGCCAGCAGCAGTTAAACATTTGGAGGTTTGCAAGTCCCCGGTCGACAGACGCTGCCGGCGCTGTTGCTGGCTGCAGGCATCTGACAAGGCCAGGTGGCAGCAGCTGTGATTTGCCCAACAGACTGCAAGTGTCATTTGCTGCTGCTGCTGCTGTTGCTGGCTGCAGGCATCTGACAAGGCAAGGTGGCAGCAGCTGTTCCAGGACTACATAGCCTGGTGAGATGTTTAGGGTTCAGGGCTCAGGGTATGGGTTTCAGGGTTTGTATGCTATCAACCCTGGTTGTAGGCATCTGACAAGGCCAAGTGGCAGCAGCTGTTCCAGGACTTCATAGCCTGGTGAGCTGTTCAGGGTTGAGGGTTTGCGGTTTTAGGTTTGTAAACCCTGGCAGTCTTTTGAAAAGGCCAGGTGGCAGCAGCTGTTCCGAGAGTACATAGCCTGTTGAGCTGCTAAGGGTTTAGGTTCAGGGTTCATGTTTGAAGCACCCTGGCTGCAAACATCTGACAGTGACATCTGTCATGTGCAGGTACAAGGCCAGCGTCCCGGATGCTGTCATCGAGCTGTGCTGGCAGCGCCTAATGAATGGAGGCGAGGTGCGAACTTCACATGGAAAAAAACAGCATGCTATCGTGAACTTGACGGTCATCATGAACCTCACGGTCAACTGAACTTCACAGGGTAACAGCAATGTGACAGGTGCTTTGTGCTGCAGTGGTTAGCATGCAACGCATGTGCAGTTTTGCATGAAACGCTCGAAAGATTCGTCAGAACAGGCTACGTAGTAGTTGAAATATGTTCTTAGTCTGATTTCTCAAGTGTGCGTCTGCTGCTGCTGCTGCTGCAGGGCAACCACATAGGCCTAGTGGCACAGCTGGAGCAGAGCGGGTTGGTGAGCCAGCAACTCAGCAGCAGCCAATGTGTGAGGTGGCCTAAACCATTGCAGGGCGCACCAACGCTGGTCTTGCTCTTACGCACAGCATAAGGCTAAGCCTAGCGTGCAGCGGCTGCTGTGCCAACAGGTTGCGAAGGTATATGTGCATGAGATATGCATGCTACCACGCGTTGTGCATGCAGGCCTTGTGTAGTTGTGCTTGCTGTGTACGCAAACAAAGTTGCTGCTGTTGCTGCAGGTGGTTGGGCTGGCGCATGTGCTGCTGCATCGGTCAACTTGGTCTGCCACTTACTACTGTTACCTAGAGGTATGTGAGGTTGGAATGGTTTGTACATGGCAAGTGGGTGGAGCAGGGAAAGCCGGGGTCAGCGAGCAGGAAAGGGCAGTCTGCTGTAGCACAGTGCTGTGCTGAGTGTGCTGTGAGGTGACTTGTGTGTATGATGATGACAATGCTGTTGTAGAGATGCTTTCTGGTATGGCAGTCTACATCATTTGTTTCAAAATCAATCAAGCGGCTAGGGAACTAAGCAGAGCAGCTTATTACGCATGCATGATGTCCTTCGTGCACTTATCAGCAGTACTGCCTGCTATCAAAGCAGCAGCTGCCATTGCTGGTGGTAGTGCTACTGTGCTGTCAGGCATCACTGCCAATGACTGCACAAAGGATATCATAAATGTTTGCAAATGCCATTCCACATATCATGTGTGGATATTTGATATATGCTGCTGACATGTACACTGCCCTGTGCCGTTGCCGCGTTCTTTTATGCGTGCAGGACCTATATGTTGATGGGAAGGTGGGTAGATGAAAACAGTTTGCCACATGTTGGGCATGTCTTCTGCCCCTGAATGCGAGCTTAGTAGGCTGCGCCACTGCTGATTAGCAAGCATCCGATGCTGAGTCAATGTGAAAACAGTCTAGCAGAAATGCAAGCAGTACGAACATTGGCTGAGTCAGTATTGCTTGGACATAGTGCAAAACAGCATTCACACATGTGTCTGCGCTACTCATGTTTGCATCATCAACACATGTCGTCCAAACACTGCAGCAACCCGCCGGCAGCATTTGCCTGATGCAGCATACCTTTCCAGGCTCCGGTTGACAGGCGGTTCAATCGCATGTCAACTGTCTAATGCTTTGGGTATGCTGCTGCAGGTGCGCGCCCAGGGTGTTGGCCAGGCCCTGATAGAGGCTGTTTACAGGCTAGCAGATGAGCGGGCGTAAAAGCCTCTGCCGCTGTACAGCTGATCACCAGCAACAATTGAACCTCGTACATGATCTGTGTGCGTGATTAGCAGGCTTCTGCAGCAGCAGCAGCCTCACATCTGTAGCTCTGCTCGTGTGTCTGCCAGTACACCGGGTGCTCGCAGAGAGCCCGTTTGAACGTATGTAACTGCCTAATGATTTTGGTATGCTGCTGCAGGTGCGCGCCCAGGGTGTTGGCCAGGCCCTGATAGAGGCGGTGTACAAGCTAGCAGATGAGCGGGGCGCGCCAAAGCCTCTGCCGGTGTACAGCTGATTACCAGCGACATTTGAACATCGGACACTAGCTGTGTTAGTGGTTAGCAGGCTTCTTAAGCAGCAGCCTCACACCTGTAGTTATGCTATTTGAAAAGCAATAGCGTAATGCGGCTGGCTACAGCTACTGTTGAGACAAGTTCAGACTATTGTTGACTCTGTTTTGTCGTATTACATGGAAAGCGACGCGTTTCGGGCTCTTCACCCTTCATCAGGCTTCAATCCTATGAACACGGACAGAATCAACAAGTACTCGCCATCAGAAGCACACAACAACAGGGTGCAGGTTTTGGGGTGAGGTCACTGGCCATGTTGCCAGTGGCTC
>CADDIJ020002480.1:0-71908 GCA_902809745.2 Tetradesmus lagerheimii | reverse complement strand
AGCCTCTGCAGGCAGTCGGAAACTTGGGCGGCAGTGATGGGCAGGTCCAGCGGGGTGGCAGGGGAGTTAGCAGAGTCTTGCAAATACTGTTGCACATTGGCTGCAACACAAGACATGTGTGCAGCGTCAAAATGGGGGTTGGAGGAAGCAAATGCTGCATGGCTGCCAATGCGCTCATAATGACACTTGAAAGCATCAGCTTTCTCAGCTGGGGTAGATGCCACATGCCGAGATGGATGCTGCATGACGCTGTAAACTGCCTCGCTGACATGCTTAGGGCACAGACGACGCACAAGCTGCCACATGTCTTTCTCTCCAAGCAGGCTGTCATCATTCATGCGATTTGTGTATGCAGAAGTAATGGCATGCTGGCACTCATGGCATGTGCAGTTTCCAACTATAACATTGCAACCTGCGCTTCTGCTGCTCTGTTGCAGCTGCCAGCCGCAGTGTTGCAGCTCCGCAACTGCTTGCAAGCACGAAGAGCCTGAAATGGAAAGAAACTATGCAAGCAAGCAGAGCCTCAAGAGCCTGATAGGCCCAGTCCACAGCAGCTGGCCAGCTTTGCTGTCATCGTGCATTGCGCCTTGTGCTGGTAGGTGTGGTACTGCTGCTGTCCTGTGCAGGGCAGCACTAGCTGCCTGTAGTACATCAATGTGCTGTTTCAGCAGCACCTACGCATGTACTGGCTCAACTCAGCCAGGCCAACGCCACCTCACCCCAAGGACAAGTCCTGCGCCAGCACTGCTGTTGCAGCTCTGCAGCCACCTGCTAGGCACAGCGCTGCAGCGAGGACAACATGCCAGAGCTCAAGGCGGGCGACAGGGTCAGGCTCTCAGGGCGCCAGGCCAGGAAGAGCCAACAGGATTCTGACCGTCAAGTTGTCTGCTTGTGGTGTGCTGCTGCCAGCTGCTGCCTTACAAAACCTCGAGCTGCAGCAGTGTGCAATGTACTCACACCAAAGGACCGCTGGTCCTAAACGCGCGTGCAGGCAGACATGTCATTACATCGCACTACCGGTGCTGCCGCAGCACTCTACCTGCATTGATCATGGTCACCACCTCCAGTGGAGGTGCTGCTGCGCAGCTGCTGCTGCTGCTGCACGCCTTGGCCATGTCCAGGCCACAGCTCCGCCTGACACGTTCAGAAGCAGCGTGACACGTTTGTGCCGGTTTTGTCTTGCAGGAGTTGATGCCAGGCATACATGTGAACACAGGATGTGACATCCTGGATGTTGCCTGCTCGTTCATTCAAAGCAGAGAAACTCAACCGTTCGGCGGTTAGAGCTTGTTTTCAAGGACTTTGGTTGTGTAGCAGTAATGCATCGCCCTTGCAAGTGCCTGCCAGATGGTGTCTGACATGCTTCAAACCGACAACCCTAACACCTGCCCGGCAGTCACGGTCTCTGCCGCTGCCCTGTGCGTGCTGACTTGTATCGTTCTGGTAACTTCTTGAGACGCTCGGCTGTTTGTCAAGCACTTAGACGAACAAACCTAGACGGGCCAAGTAAACGTAGTTGCTTCGCGTGTGCTGCTGATCCTGAGGTAGAAGGCTGCTGGCTTGCTGCACTGGGTGGTTATTATAGCCATGAAAAGGATCCGGGGCTCCTACGCAGCAGAGGTGTGCCAGCTACCCGTTCGTTCTCTGCCAAAGCGCTGCCTGCGTTCCTGTGTTCGTCTTTATATTATGAACTTGGTTATGTACGCTCACAAGGTACCAAGAAACCACTGGCTGCTGCGTTCAATACGGTTTTGCTGTCTCAACTCACAGGTCGCTGATGACGCACTGGAAGACGGAGCGCGCCTGCTCCTAGCTATTCGTGCAGGTATTCAGGAGCAGCAACCACACCCGTTGAAGGATGCACAGGAGCAGCCAGGCACTGGCAACGCAGCAGCAACACCAACAGCAGCAGGAGGTGGGGCAGCAAAAGGTGGTTTGGCCATGCAGGCAGCAACCTTGTGGTGCATGGCATACACATGCTCTCAAGGTCATTACAAGCTGTTTGGTTCCTTTTGGTTTGAGCATGTGTCCCCCTCCTTCATGTAGCTCAGTTGGCTCGTGTTTAGCAAAATTTTCTCATGCATTGCCTCGTATGTGTGGGAATGCACACTGCACACACTAGCACGCATGGTGCGCAACAGCAACGATCAAGTCTCGCCTGCCGTGAACATGCAAGCTCACTGCATGTTGTGGACTGTTGTGGCCTTGACTACGTTTTGCAGAGTCGTCCAAGGGGCGCCCTGTTGCCAAGGCTTCTAGGACCTCATATGGGACGCGCTCATACGTGTGGCGCGGGCCTCACAGGGGTGCCCTAGCACTGCAGAAGGTATGCCACAGTGTCAGCACCTGCCTGCATAGCAGTTTGGCTGTTCACCCAGTACTGTTCTGTTTTGTAGGGTTAGTGTAGTGTTTGCCGACTTGAGTGTTGAGATGTGCTGCTTGGCCTGGATCTGGGGCCACGGTGAGGTGACTTCAAAAGCCTCTTGTAAGTTAACACTGTCTTGCTTTTGACCTGGTTTCTTCGCCAAAAGCCTGCCGCTGTTGTTGTTGTCGTTGTTGTCTTGCAGCAGCAGCAGCAGACAGAGTATGCAGCACAGCTGGAACAGCACGGTGGCAACGGCGCTGCAACCCAGCACCAGCAGCAGCAGCAGCAGCACTGCCCTAGTGCGTCGGAGGGCAACAGCAGTCGCCGCAGCTCTGCAAGTGGTGCAGCCCCCTCTGATGATGATGAGGTTGCACAGCACCAGCAGCAGCAGCTCGAACAGGTGTCGCCGCGGCAACGAGACAAGGAGTGGGCTGCACTCACAACGTGGCTGCGCATGAATCTGCACCATGTGAGGAGCGATGCCTGCAGTGTTTTTGAAATCATAGCATGCATTTGATTTGGCCCTGTGCCTGCCTGCTGGTTCACCCTTGCTCATCTTGCAGGCCATCATGTGGCGGCCTGCTATGTTGCATTGACCGGCCGATTGCACTGCTTTACTCTCCTGTTTTCACCCTGTCCTGTGCGGCGTTCCTGCTGCTGCCGCTGCTGCTGCTGCTGCAGCCGCGCACCGCCAAGAAGCTGGTGCTGTTTGTGGGGCAGCAGGACGAGGCCACAGGGTGAGCTGCAGCAGATGCACTGCCCCAGCTTGCTGATGCTTCAAACGGACATCATCGCCGCAGCAGCTGTGACGTTCATTGCGTTTGAGATCGCACAGCATTTGCAGCTGCACCTGCGATTGCTCAAAACAGCTGGCACTACTCTGACGCTGTAGCTAGAAGTGCACGCTGCGCGTCCGCTGGATGTCTTTCAGCGAGCACTGGTCGTTGTCGTAGGCTTCGTCCTGCATGCTGAAAGCGCCTCGCTTGTTTGCTGCAGGGTTTGGTGCTTTGGCTTGAACCCTGGGCTGGCATGGTCTGACGTGAGCCTGGAGACACGGCTGCGCCTCAAAACGCTGCCAGTGGAAGCGGTGAGCAGGTTTTCTCTGGGATGCGGAAGGTTTCTGTCTCCAGCTGCCTTCTGTTTCTCCTGGCTGGGCTGCAAGCATTGGTATACGCACACACCCGCAAGTTGTGCCTATGATGCCACAAAGTTGGACAGACCCTTGCAAACAGGAGGCTGATACTGGGTCAGCATAGCGACCACCGTCTTGGACAGCTCGTGTGCTGCGCGCGGCTGCTGCTGTCAGCATCTCTGTGGATGGCAGCAGCTGCTGTAGCCTGTTCATGTCGCTGCTGCGCCTGCAGCTTGCACAGCCGCGTACGCTCCTGCCTGATGGCTGCAGTGATCTGTTCTATCACCTCGGCCGTCAGGCAGGAGCGCAAGCAGCTGCGCAAGGTAGTGTATCTTGCAACAGCATATAAGTGTTGATGGCCGCAGTGGAGGCGGCTTAAACTAAGCAGTGCTGAGCAGTGACACCCATCCTCACAGCTGTCAGCTCGTCCGAAAGCTGCTTTGACAGCCAGTGCAGCTGAAGAGCTTGCCAGCGGCTTGACTGCCATGCTACCTGGCTGCCTGGTTGAGCTGCGACAGTAGCACTGCCACAATGTGCATGCCACAGCCACAGGACCTGCAATCTAGGCACTGCATATGAGTGCTGTAGCCTTGGTCCCTCGGCGCTGCTGTTGCTACATGGTTTGCTGTGTTTGCTGGTGTCAGCTGGTGTTGCTGCCTGGCTGGCTGCTGCCTCAGCAGGCGTACCAGTCAAAGTCTCCTGACCCCACGTGTCAAAGGACTGAATGAGCTGCGCATGGTGTGTTCACACTCAACACTCACGGAAGTTACAGGAGGGGTTATGTGTGACGATGAGGAAGACCTCATGCGCTTCCACACCTCCTACCATAAGCTTTCCGTGTGTCACGTGCTGCGCGTGCTTGCGTGCTGCTGCAGGAGACCGTGTTCAGCCGCAAGTACCCGCAGCGCCCCCGCCATGAGTGGGGAGACAAGCTGCAGAAGTACAGGCCACCGGGCAGCAGCAGCACCGCAAGGGTCAGCCTGCGAGACATGGTGAGCGGCATTATTCAGTATCTTGTACACGCAAAGACAGATGAAGACAAAGCGTGTGGCGGGTTATGCATGGTTGCATGTGTGTGGGGTGATCTGTATGGGTCCCAACAGCAATGCAGTGGGCACCAGCCCGAGGGCGTGCGGAAACAGAGCAACCAGCCACCTACTGCTGCGAGCATTTGGGCTTGCATGTAACGTGTGCGGTGTTCAACATGTGCTGCAGTGCATACTGTTCATCAGCACGTGCGTAGTCATGTGGCATAATGCATGCAACAAGCTGACCGCTGCTGACTTTGTGTGTCCATGCGCATTGCAGGTGACATCCCTCAGCAGAATCTACTACCAGCATGAACCTGCAGACAGCACAGCAGCAGGCCTGGGGCTTACCACTGGCCCCATCCACAGCACCGCACCACAGCAGCAGCAGCAGCAGCAGTACGAGCACCAGCACATGCTGCCAGTGTCAGCATCACAGTACCAAGTGCATTCAGCTGCCACCACAGGTGTCACTGCAGCAGCGGCAGCAGCAGCGGCAGCAATGCACAGCTCAGAGACCCTTTACAGCACCCAGCAGCAGCAGCAGCAGCAGCCTCTTGCGGAGCTGCCCGGTCCACGCCTGGCATCAAACTCAATTGCACTGCTGCCGATGGCAGCAGTAGCGCAGGGCGCTGCTGCCGCTGGTGGTGTTGCTGTTGGCATGCCAGTTCTGGGTAGCGTGCTGCCATACGGCCAGCCAATGCTGGCAGCTGCTCCAGACTACGTAGCGCAGCAGCAGCAGTTGACTTCAGCTGCAGGTCAACTGCAGGTGCGGCCTGGTGTGGTTGCAGCACCAGCAGCACAGCCACCAGCAGCAGCAGCACCAGCAGCAGCAGGGGATGGTACGGACAGCTGCACAGAAGCAGTGACACCTGTGTCTGCAACATGGACACATTGTATGGCTGGTTGACACAATTTCTGATGCTGTGATGTACGCGAACTGATGAGATCAATTGCAGTATGTACGTCGGTCAGCCTCCAACAGTGACAGGGGTGATGCATGTGCCGTGCATTTGGCTAGGCAGCATAGTGGCTTGGCGTATGATAGGGTTGGGAGTGTGCAGGGCAGGTTGGTATGGGGTTGCATTCGGACGGTTTGAACCAAGCAGGCAAGTGGTGAGGTTGTGTTCAGACCAGCAGGTTAGGGCGGCGTCAGCTGTACCCTTGTAGCACTGCACATGCGTGTGTACTGGCGACAGTGCAGCAAGACAAGGCGGGTGGGCGTCTGCAAATTGCTGTGTTTGATGGCGGATAGAAGAGCCTGCAATGCCGTTGTTAGCAGGACACATGGTGATAGCGCCTACCTGCAAGGACTGTGTCTTTTGGGGTGTTGGGAGGCATTGGTGCTGCCACTGCTGCACTTGCTTTACAGGGAAAACATGTGCAGCTGGGAGCGCTGTACTTTGCATGGTGTGCAGACATGCATGCGTTGAATCATGTGGTGCATGCATGTGTTGGCTGCAGGTTTCGGTGCATTTGAGTCAACAAACAAAGGGCTTAGTCGGCTGTGGTACCTGAGTTTGACTGTAGCAGCAAGTTTGCACATGCATGCATCAAGATTGTGTTCGTGGTCAGGTAAATGCTGGTTCTGGAAGATGTACCAGACAAACTAAGGCAGACAACACAGCCTGTTGTATTATTGCTGTATCACACAAAGCAGCCTAGTGTGCCTGTGCACGCGAACATGCTGCATCTACTTTGGGGCATTGCACTGTACGTTGGTGCGTTGGGGAGTATTTGGGGGAGAGGGAAAGGGAGAGGATAGTAGAGCGTGTTCCTGTACGGTAGGCAGGGTTGTTGCTGAAAAAGCAACAGTAGTTAGGGAGGGAGGGCTGTGCTCTGAGAGGGTTATTAGACAGGTCGGGGGAGGGAGGTACTGTTTGGAGGAAGGGCGGTGTAGGACAAGGAGAGAGGGCGGGGTAGGTTCGTTGGGAGGGTGTGTGGAGGCAGCAGATATGCTTCGGCCAGTTTGTCGGGTTGTTTGAACAAGTACAAACAGCCAGGCAAATTTGCCAATACCTTATGTGTACTTGTACAAGGGGCGAGTTTCGTGAACACAGCACCATCGCAGCGTTCAGGCTGTTTGTTGTACCCACCGGGTGTTGTTGATCGGGCGTTGTTGTGACTTGAGGGTTGCAGGGGGCCTTGCTTTGAGATTCGGATGGTGGACGTGGGGGGCGGCTTGTTTGCAACTGTTGTTTGTGTGGCGGGACGGCTGCCTGCAGACGGACGCATCTGGCAGGCAGCAAAGGCCTCCTGTGGCAGTTGCGTGTGTGGAGTTTGCCCCCCTTGTGTGCTCCTTCAGGGCACTGTACTGCATTGTGGTGTAGAGGGTTGTCGTTGGGTGTAGCATTGCGCATTGCCTCAAACAACAAGTGCCTTGCCTTGCAACTTCGGGCACGAGCTGTGCTTGTGTGTACCATTGACGTATGCACATGAATGTCATGTGCGTGGTTGTGCGCAAGCTCTCTTGCACATGCACTGTCGACACCACGGCGGCATGTCATGCCTGCATGTCTCTACTGTGCACGTGTGTTTGTGTAGTGGTATGTAGTGTCTGATGTACATTATGGTGCAGTAGGTGTGATTCAGTAGGTTAAAAGTTCCTCGGCTGCATTGTATGGCATTGCTGAAAGCAATGCATATTGCCATTCACTTTACACCCGGCTGTTCCAGGACCTTCCAGGGTTAAGCGGCAGGCAGGGTTGGTAGATCTATATCTGGGGGGCATTGGCTGGCAGGGGAGAATAACACAACTGCTGCGCATGGGGCAGGGTGAGGGTGTAGGTAGCTGTTTGTATGTAATTCGGCGCAGCAATGCGTCTAGCAAGGGCGTTGATCTGGTGCTGTTACGGACGTTGGTGTGTGTTTGGGGTTTGCATGGAGGGCAGGTTGGGGTTGTGTGGTCTGCTTGGGTTTGTTGGCTGCTTTACTGCGCGGTTGAGCAGAGATGTTGGCCTGCTCAGGTCCTGCATGCTGTTCGTAATGTTGTTGAGGTGTCTGTGGAGAAGGTCGACTGTTGTTATGTCACATCACAGTGATGCAGGGTATCATGCAGAAACCGTGGTTCGGCGGTTGGAGGGCTCATTGCTGGTTCACAACCCTGCGGGAGGCAGCCGTCGTGCACCCATGGGGAACAGCCGTTGTATGTTTCCCACTGTGCCGGCTCCCAGGATGGTGCGTGGAAAGGGTTCTGTGCGGATGGCCAGGTCCAGCTGTGTACGGGTTGGCGGCAAGTGAGATGCTGTCGACACGCCATAAGCATGGTGACGCCAGGCTGCAGTGAATGTGGGTAGAGAGGGTGTGCCGGTAGCTGCCCTGCTATGGCTGTTGCATAGAGATGGCCGTGCTTCTTGGGCATGCTTGGTGTGGCAGGAGGAGGGGTGGGCAGATGGTGGCTATGGCAGCTGGTGTGCTGCAACGACTGCGGCAAGGCGGGTGCAGGCTGTGACTTCGCACCTGTGCTGATGCGCCGAAGGAGCCGTTAATTGTATTATTTTCAAAGTGCTGCCTCCTTGTTAGGTGTAGGTGTTGAAGGGGAAAGGGTGTGTGCGTCAGGTGGGCTGTCGGGAGGGAGGTAGAAAGCTGCAGGCTTGAGGGGTAAACAACCCCTCACGTTGTCTTTGTGCGCCTTCCAGCACACGCGGTGTGGATGGCCTGGTTGTGGGTCGAATGTTGCTGTTTGGTAAAATGTGTATGTGGATTGTGCAGCCTGGTTGTGTTCTGCCGTAACTACGGCGCGCCAGCAGTCTGGTCTGCACTGCCCACCATGCACGGCTGGTGTTGCTTGGCTGCGCCATCAGTCACCAAGACAAAGAAGCCCGACAGGGTTTTGGCCACCACTGCCCAACAATGTGATAGAATAAGCAAACCCTAAACGCAACAGCTGCGGTTTTAGGGCCTGTCCCACATCAGGCTGTTGCAATGCATATACATGGAGGGCACAGCAAAGCAACAACTTATGATCAGGCCTTGGAGCATGCAAGTGCCTTTGTTCACCGCCTATATCACTTCTACCTGCTACAGGTAGCTGTGCACTGTGTCTCAGACAGGCATAGGACGTGCATGTTCTGCAACAACACCGCCAACAGCTCGCACTAGAATTGTTGACAAGCAGTGTAAATCACCAGCGTTCACCACAGGTTGCTGGCTGATGCCTGTAGCAGGGCTGCGTCCAAGCAGCGTGAGAAGCGGACAGTGAAGCAAGCCATCAGTTGCGACGAGGTGCTTCCTGCTGCGCGACTGTATCAATTTATCAAGCAATAGTGACGTAGCAGTGTAGTCTGGGTGATCATTCTCGCTCAAGCTTCCTAGGAAAGCGTATGCAGCAGTAGGTTACTGCCAGTAGCAGGTGTCAGGTGCTGTTGCTGCGGTTGTACACAGGCCCTGAGGGTTACGTGTGCCAGCATGCCCGCCAGAGCAAGCAACCTGGTGCCCTTGATCATGCGCAGCTTCCTCGCTTGTGTGCTGCTTTATGCATGTTGCTGGGTACAAGCAGGCACATGCTCTGCTGCACTATGTCTGCATTTGCCACACCTAGTAGAAGCAAGGTAGCAGCAGTTGTCTTTCAAATGCATCCGGGTAGCAGCAGTGATATTCAGTCTGTTCCGAGCCAGCAGTCTTGTGCATGCATCCGCTGTGCCGCACCACTACCAGGACAACGCAAAGGTAGCACGGCACTTGATGCAACGGTTCCTGCAAGTGACAGTCCTGTGTGCTCCTGCACATCCTGCAGGCTGTGCAGCGGGATATGTTCAGCAGCAGCTTCATACAATAGCTGCAAGGAGTTGTCAAACAGACAAGAGCGAACCACTAGCACCAGCTGCAGGAGCAGCAGTGCTGCGCAGCAATGCGGTGGCTCCTGCTGCCACCCCCATCGCTGCTGGCTCTACCCACAGCCTCCGCTACCAGCAGCAACAGCAGCAGCAGCAGTGCTGGAGACACCTGGGAGGCTAAGCGAGGCGTGCTGCTGGCGGCTAGCGCCAGCGTGCTATGTGCCTCTGCTGCGTTTGCCATCTTCCAGCTGACGAGGATTCTGTTCTCTGTTGTACGAGACTCTGAGTATGAGGCAGATAAGCTCATTACAGCAGTGTCAGCCACCATACACAGCGACAGCCCAGGTGGGTTGCTGATAGTTTTGTTGTCGTTGCAGCAGCGTGTAGTCAGGTGGTGTGTCTGGTGGACAAGCAGCTTGTGTCATTCAGCGAGCAGTTGGACGACTGCGCAGGCTGTGAAGCAGTTGTGCTTCAGGGCAAGCCTTGCTACCATGGTTCCATTACAGAAAAGTTGTGCACAAGTTTTGATAGCAGCTGCACTGCAACTGACTTCAACACGCGAGCAAACTAGAAGTGATGTAAGCACTAGAAGCAGCTGCCACACCTGCAACTGCATATCTGGTTTATGCTGCATGTACCGCCGCCAGCAACAGATGTGTGGACATGGGCGGCCGGCGACTGCACATGACTGCACACGGATAGATGGCAACTGTGTCTGCTGCCAACTTCATCTGACGCACATGGACGGCTGGCAACTTTGTTCGTCTGTCGCTTGCAGATGTAGATGTGCCTGAGGAGTTGGTGGTGTATGATGACATTGAAGACGTCTACACGTATGGCAGCCTGCAGGTGCGCCTTGCAGGAGCGACCTGGCAGCATGCAACAGGCAGCAGCAGCAGCAGGAGCAGGGCAGATGAGGCTCTGCAGGTTTGGCTTCATGTGAATGATGTGGTGGCAGGCCACCAAGCAGCAGTGGCAGCTTCACTAATGCACAACACAAACACCAGCATGCTCCACTGGCTGCATGCCCCGTGGTGGCCACCACACACACAGATGTGTTGCTGTGTCACACTGGGTTGACATTTCAACATACCCTTGCTTTTCAAGCTCAGCTGGTTCATATATGGGTCTCACATGCGTGCTGATGCTGTGTCTGTTTGTTGTGCCTGCAGGAGCTCTTTTTCAGGCGCAGCGTGAGGGGCGACACAGACTGGGAGTGGTCCTTTGACACAGACGAGTGGTTCAGCACTTCTGAGCTAGCACCAGTGAGTGGGCCAGCAGCAGCAGCAGCAGCGCCGCAGGGGAAATGGCAGTTGCTGTAACAGGTGGCAGGGCATAAGCAGGCTATCTGCTGCAGCATGCGCAGCTAGCTCGACTACGAGTGTGCTGCGGACGGCAACACATGTGATGCCAGCAAAAAAATCATCACTGCAACGATGAGTGAGCAGAGCCTGCAGCTGCTACAGCTGTCAGCGCTGAGGGTGTGTGCTTGGTCGCTTTTTATGCACTGTGTCTTTGTCTCTTCCAACCTTTCAACACGCACCAGCGCTGCCTTCCTGCACATGCCACACCTGCAGGCCCACTCATTCATTCTAGACCCTCCGTCCATCATATTCATTGCCCGGTTGCACCTGACAAGCGTAGCACGCCGCAAGTTTGCAGCAGCAGCTGGGCGGGGTCTTGCCAATGGCAGCAGCAGCAGCAGCCAAAAGCAGCCCAGCCGCATTCCACCCCCGGTGGAGTTGCCGGTGTGGGCGCAGCAGCAGCAAGCAGAGCATTCATCAGCCGTCAGCCACAGCAGCAGGTGTGACCCGGCGCCCGGAAAAGGCAGACACGCCAGCGGGCATGGCAGAGAGCAGCCACAACGGCGAAGCCATGATAGCAGCGGCAGCAGCAGCAGCGCAGCTGGCGGCAGCCGTGCTGACGGTGGCAGCTGGAGCAGCGCTGCTGCTGCTGCTGCTGCTGGCAGTGGAGACAGGCGGCTAGACGATGCTCCTGATCTGTTGTGCTGTCCAATTACTGGGCAGGTGGGTGTCTGCATCGCGGGTTTGCAACTGTGCTTGGTGGAGCTGTGCTGTATCAGCACACAGCTGCACTGTCAGCAGGCTGGGTTCATTCACGTGTCTTGATCACAGCATCCTTTCATGGAAGCCAATCGGTTTGGAGGGCCTTCAACAAAGACATGCTGCAACCGCGTGCTGATGCACACAGGCATGCTTTGACATTGACACTGCTGTGTTTGGCTGGTTGTGGTTGCTGCTTGTAGATCATGCTGCAGCCAGTGACACTATCCAGCGGCAAAACTTTCGAGGTAGGCAGTGCTGCTTGCGTACATGCGTTTGGCAGCCATGCCAGAGGCTGTCTGCCCGGGTGGTGCACTTGTCGCCTTCCCCAGCTTGCGTGTCACGTGATTAGGTCTGCATGCCCATTCAAATCGCCAGCACATGTGGGGGAGCAGAGCCATCAACACACCCTGACAGGTTTGCAACGGTCTGGCAGCTGTACTGAGTCTGGGCTTGCTTTGTGTTGCTGCATGCTGCCATCTGCAGTACGAGGCTGTTCGTCGCTGGATCACGCAGCATGGCACAGACCCCACCACCTGCGAGCCGGTGTCAATCCTGGACCTTCACCCCAACCTGCTGCTGCGAGAAATGATCGAGAAGTGGCTGGCAGGAACGGACCCGCTGGCAGACCCAGAACCCTAGCCGGTGGCAGTCAAACCCTTGCTTAGAACTTGAGGCGGTGAAAGCCCAAACACTCGCGAAGTGTGTGGATGCGCAGGCCATCATGGCTGGTCAGTGTGTTGGGCAGAACATAGGTTGAGAGCTAGGTGTGTGTGCAAGTGGCCAGCTGTGTGCACCGATCTGTGGTGGTGCAGCAATGGCGGGGTCGTGCTGTTATGCGTGCCACCAGCAGCTTGTTTTGATGGCGCTACTAGCTGCGTGGTGTTGCTGAACAATTGGAAGTGACCCTGCGGTGACCCTGGTATCGCTGACCTTGCAATGTTGTCTCGTGTTTTGTAGAGCGCTAGGCAAGGGCAGCAGCAGCAGCAGCAAGGGCAACAGCAGCAGCAGCAACAATAATTTGATGATGATGATGATGATGATGATGATGATGATGATGATGATGATGGTGATGGTGATGGTGATGATGATCGCTGCACCAGCTAGTAGGCAGTGCTCTGCACACGACGCCAGCTGTACCACACCAACTAGCACAACGCACGATGCACAATGAGGGCGAAACTGGCCAGCTGCTGTGGAATGGAACTTTCAGGATCTTCAGGCTTTTCTTGCTTGTGGAGTTTCTTTTCTTTTCAGGCTCTCTTGCTTGCCAGCATTATTGTGGCGTCGAAACAGCTGCAACAGAGCAACAGAAGCGCATCTTGCCATCGCACAATTGGGAAGTGCACAGGCTGTTAGCCTTACGGTTGAAGCAGCAGGTCAAGCAGGTTGCAGCAGCACTGGTGAATGATAGTCGCAGATGCGTACAGCATGGGGACATCATCATGTGGTGTTGTAACCCGCTGTCATGCACGCACGGCAAAATGGTTTCCCTGGAAAGCCAGGCTTGTCCGTGTTGCTCTTCACCTGGCTTGCAGCCTCCGCCATGCAGCTGGTGCAGCTCCCAATCGGTTCCCTGTCTGAGCCTGACACATGCGCGTTAGCTACACACATGTGCTGTCCCAACCTATTGATGCACTGTCGCACTTTACTGCTGCTCCTGTAGCTGCTGCACCCACATAACCACTGCACTGAAGTCCTGTGGCTGTGGCTGTCCTGTGGCTGTGGGGCATGCACACTGTGGCAAAACTAATGTCGCAGCTCGACCAGGCAGCCAGGTAGCGTGGAAGGGCAAGCCGGTGGCGAGCTCGCTCCCAGCTAGACTGGCTGTCAAGCTGCTTTCGGCCAAGCCGATAGCAGTGAGACGGGCGGCACCGCAGGGGTCCCTGCGGCGCTCAGGTCCCGTCACCTGGGAGGCGAATAGCTGAACTGAAGCTGAAAAGCTGAGCTGAGCTGAAAGCTGTGTTGAGAGGCTGCTCGGCATGCGGCATGCACACACTCGCAAAACTAGTGTCGCAGCTCGACCAGGCAGCCAGGTAGCGTGGGAGGGCAAGCCGGTGGCAAGCTCGCTCCCAGCTAGAACTGGCTATCAAGCTGCTTTCGGACAAACCGATAGCAGTGAGACGGGCGGCACCGCAGGGGTCCCTGCGGCGCTCAAGTCCCGCCACCCGGGAGGCGAAGAGCTAAAGTTGTCAAGTGGAAGAGGCTGGCAGCTTGTCAAGTGCTCTGTCAAGCGGCCTTATAAGGGCCCAAGGCTCAGCCGATGCTTGGCCGAGTTGTCATTGCATGGAAGCTAAGAGTGCTAACCCATTGTCAACCCCCTCTCTGAGCCGGCCACCTGAGCCAAAACATTTGCAAACCGCTTAACAATTACACCTGAATATAAATACAAGCATTGTTATGCAGTATACGTTGTCAGTCTGCAGCTGATAACCTACACGTGGCATTCAAAACTGTGCACCCTTGGAGCCTGCCAGGCTGGTGTGTCGCACCCAGTCACAATTTCAAAGTTACAGAGTAACTTCGCCCGTTTGGGGAGCCACTGAAAGGCTCATTCGGCGACAAGACTAGCAGTGGGTGCTGCTAACACAGTGCATGACATGCTGCAAGTTGAGCAATCTGCAGAGCATTTCATGAATCCACCGCTCCTGTGCACACCCACCACAGCAGCATTAGTAGAATGCCTCTCGTACAGATGCCTTTCAGACATGTCAGGGGACTGCACCAATGTCATGCAAAGTAGAGACAGCGCACCACCCGATGTGTGCACGCTCTACACATGCCCTTCCTGTAGGCAGCATAAGCCAAAAGGGTGGCACACCCAGCGTTGGAGCACGCGGTAATCACAAACAGTCGCATGCATCCCCATATGGGGCAGGTATCGCCGCAGTTGCCATCATGCATACCAAGTGCCAAAGCTCACTGAACCAGGCAATACTGTGTGCGGTACGTGCTTCAGGCACACTGCCACATTGCCGAGGCTGCATACACAACGTGCAACTCACCCAAAATGAAGGTATGACACATGCAGGCAATCCAACACCTGCTGAACTGGTCAGTACTGAAGCATACCACAGATGCCATCTGGCATGAAGCCAATGTGTATCATGCCACACCTATATGTATGCAGCCTGAATTGAATGTGAGTGTTGTTTGGCACACTCAATGCATGACCTGCCACGAGGCGTGGTGCATGAGCTGCATTGTCAGCAAGTCACACAGCCTGTGCAAAGTCTATAAGCATGCACAGCTGCACCGTTGCAAAGCAACCACACGTGGCACGCCTGATTACAACGACTGCCTTGTACGTTCATGGTTGCCAGCGATGGTGCCCTTTGTTGCCAACATCATGTTGGCAAATGATTTGGCAACAGCACTGTCTGTGCAGCAGCAGCAGCTGTATGTGCTTGCCGCCGCCACGCCAGTCAGGCAACACAGTAAAACAATAACACCGTTGACACTAGCAGTGCAGCAACTTCAACGCTCCTGCCATATGTCATCCTGTGCACATGCTCGCAACATCACCAGCACTCTTGATATGCCGCAGGTGCTGGGAAGCTCCATTGTTGCGCTCAGCTGTATCATCAAGTTGCAAACCGCATGCAAAACCGTATGTATGATGAGGCATAGGTCAGGTACGTATGTATTCTACGCAGAGTATGGCAAAGGATCAATGCAATAACCAACTTTTCTTTTTCTACTGTTATGCAACAGCTGCGCCCACTCGTGATCGCAGCAGCTAACCATGAATGCATGCACACATAAGTAACCACATATCAGCACCAGGACCACATAAGTAACCACATATCAGCACCAGGACCACATAAGTAACCACATATCAGCACCAGGACCACATAAGTAACCACATATCAGCACCAGGACCACAACCCCCAACGAAACACCTGCAGCCAACAATGCATCTTGCTGCATTCTTGAGAGCCCCACACATGTAAGAGGACCGCGCTAGGACGCCAGGTATCAAGTAACCCCCAACAAGCAGTGTATAGCAGCCGGAGCAGAAGCAGCAGCTGCCGCAGGTCCATCGAAGTTTAGCAAACCGTACACTGTAGGATAAGGCAAAGCTAACAATGCTAGGGCTAGCACTCTATAACAGCACTCCCTGTTCCAAGCAGCCACTGAAGAGGCGAAGAGGCAACCATACGAAAGCGCGATCAAGTGCAACCCAGTCAACAAATCACATGCCGTAATCCTCCTGCCAGAGCCAACTGTTGCCTGGGAGCACAACTCTTGTGAAAGCGCAGCACCCCCTGGAGAGTGCCACAACACCAAGCCAACGACAGTGCATGCAAGTCTACAAACACACTGCAACTACTCTTCTGGCTGTCTCTAAGCTTCAATAGGCAACACAACTCACATTCCTGTACAACACTACCAACTAACCTATACATGGCAAGCCGCATACAAACAGTACCAACATGAAAATAACACATCCATAACCAGCACACACCATGCTACTATGCTATGCAGTCTATCGCTGTGTGGACACCAGCTAGTACTACTCTGCTGGCATCTGCCAACCATCTGACGTTACCTGAACTGCATCCACAGGTGCACACACTTGGCTGCAACTAGAGTACCATGCGCACAGTCATGCATGTGCAGGCATGCAATTTGACTCTACGCAGGCTGTGCAAGCGCACAGCAAAGCAGAAGGTGAGGCCATTACTCAGCTCGCCAGGTTGAGCTGGCACTAAGATGCTGAGCACATACACAAGCGGCTTTAGAATTCACACACACTGTAAGCACCACAAGCTAGCTGGGTTGATAAATCCTTGCAGGTACCTGAACTGCCAAATAGATGCCACTTGCATCAGTAGAAACGAAGCAACATCTCGGTTGTGTATCTGACTGCTATTCCGCACACCAATCATGCGTGTGCAAGCCGCTTGTCATGTAACAACTGCTGCTAGTCTCCTCTACAATCACCGACCGGGTCAACAACCGAGGCACACACATGATACAGAAGACACAAACTAAACACGTGCTTGCAATGCTGCTGCACGTGCAATGCGTTGCTGCCAAGATCTGCACCTTACAGCTGCTCTACTCATCCTGGCAACTGATCCCACACTCCATCATGTTGAGTATGCCAGATTTAGTGCGATGCTGCAGCGTCGGAGCACCCTGCCGGCGTGCTGAGCTGCTGCCAGAGCCTCCGCCGCTGCTGCCGCTGCCGCTGCGGCTGCTGCTGCGCTTGCCACCCCCTTGCTGCTGCTGAGGCCCCGCGAGAGGATCTTCAGCCCTCTGCATGTTATCTCTGCCACTGCCGCTGCTGTGGGAAGAAGAATGCAACAGCATGTGCCGCTCCCCGGTCTGCTGCTGCAGTCCAGAACCCCCACCCTCTGATCCACTGCTGCTAGGACTCAGCTCAAGCTCAGGACTGTCTCTGTCGCTGTTGTTTGCCCTTACTGCAAACACAGACTCCAATCCTGCACCTGTCACTCCCGCCCTGCCGCCAGCTGCCGACACAAACTTCGCATTGAACTTCGCATACTGCGCTGCATCTGCACCGTGAACTTCATCCTCCACAAATGCAATGCAGTCCTCACTGCCATCTGACCCCAGGGAAGTCAGCAACGCACTCGTGTTGCCCTGATCCCCATCCTCAGAAGATCCGTCCCCGTCACGATCTGTGTACAGCAGCAGCGGCTTCCTCCCTAGCGCCTGCTGCTGCTGCAGCACAGCCTTGTGGTAGCTGCGTTTGATGTGCTTGTAGATCCCATACTGGATCATTCCAGACCAACCTTGGACAGATGACGCCACGATCCAAGTCAATACAAAGTTCACCTTGATCCAGGTGGGCATCAAGTGCCAGTCCACGTAGAATAGCCGCACCGCAATTGCCACGGAGAGCGCTTTGAGTGCGAACCAGCTGATGTAGCTCATGCGAGCAGCAGTAACGGCGGTGCGGCTGGTTGGGGGTGACATGCGCTTGAGCAGCAGCGCAATGTACGTGGGCTGCTCCATGAGAGCGAAACCAGCGAGCACGATGATGGGGTTGGCCACACGGCAGGTTTGGGCCTGCGTGGAAAAGCGTCACAATGGTCAGATGGTGTTGCGACATCAGATCATGTTCAACAGCTGTGACACAGGTGGCATGCAGGAGCAAGGCAATGCAAGCATTGCACACATGAAGGTAGAACTCATCAAGCCTTGTGATATCGTGTGACAGAACACAAATGCAGCTGCTAGCAAGACCCTGGCAGACAGAAAGTTAACATCCTAGCATGTAGTCTACATGACACCATGTAACGTCTGCTGCTGCCGCAGTTCTCACCAAGAACTCCCCAGCATACAGCAGTATGATGACGATCGTTCCCACGTGATGCACCGCCAGCATCGTGTCAACGCTGCGTCACCATGTCAGCTCCAGAACATAACAACAGACGATGTAATTGAAGCCCCAGCTGCCGGTGCGCGTCACGCCGGTGGTCTCACTGAGACCTAGCCAGATCTCTATCATCGCCTGCCAGACGTAGATGAGCGCTGCTGTGTCGAGCAGCAGGTGTGTGATGTACAGGCTGACGTTGCGTTGCTGGCCTGCAAAGGTGAAGGAGGGAAGAGCGAGGCAGCACAGCAAGGGATAACCACAGCAGGTTGCAGGGTTCAGGTGATGCTTCAAAATTGCTGGTTGGATTGCATTCTGGCAAGCGGCATGTGCACGTTGGGTCCATATCAAAGCCGTGCATGCGCAACAGCACACGCTGACACAGCACGCATTGCACAAACTGCCCGCTCCACTTGCATCCGCTGGTTGCCCCAGCTAGGCTTCATTTTACCAACTGCAACCATCTGATCACCTTTTGGCCCACAATAGACTGGAAGTTGCTGCACCTGCTGCCAGCTGGTGGAGCCTCCTGTGCCAGCCGCCTAGCCACTTGCAGCTGCACATGCTTGACTAGAGTGGGAGCAGATACATGTACCGCAATCATATCTGTACCACTTAATTGTCAAGCTATCAAACATTCACAGTTGCCAAGCTATCAAATAGGTATAGCAACGCACCTGGTGCCAGCTGCAGGAACCTCCTGTGCCAGCTGCCCAGCCACTTGCAGCTGCTGAGCAGTGTGTGGCTGCCCCAGAGGCACGTCAGGATGGCTGCCATCAGCAGGATGAGGTGCGTTGCCTTCCAGCCACCCATCCAGTCACCACGAGGGAAAGGGTGCTTATTGTATGAGCCCCTGATTTCAACCAGAAAGGCAGACAGCACAGGCACAAGACAGCACAGATGAGTGAGCAGAAGCTAAAGAGGTGCTCGTTGTATGAGCCCCTGGGAGCATGCAGAACGGAAGATCGAGCAGCAGCAGTAGTGTCAGCAGGATTCGGTATCATGATAATAACCGCCAGTAGGTCACTGCGCTGAAAGGCGTGCTTGCATGACCTTCTGGTTGTAACAAGATAGGCAGATGGCACAGGCACAAGACAGCAGCAGAAGAGTTAGCAACAGCACTGTGATCAGGCCTCCAGCAGTCCCACAAGCACAGCAACACCGACAGAGGATCGGTGAACAGCAACTTTACTGTTTTGTACTGATGCTGTACAGAGAGGTATTGACCGTACGTCCTGGCCAAAGAAGAAACAAGACGAACACATGCCGCACCTGATGGGTAGCTGCTGCCGCTCAGAGCCAGCGTAATACAGCAAGTCCTCCGCCTCATTGCTGCACATGCTGTCTCCCTGCAACGCATCGCCAAGCGTCGCAGCAGCGCAACCTCTCATGCTGTCCACACGCGGCCAGTAGTGCAGCACTACTGTGCACTGCTCCTGCAAGCTGCTTGCTGCGCTGCTGTAACCACCAGTAAGGCTGCTGCCGAGCTGCAAGTCGCTGGTGTTGTAGCTGCAGCGCCAACGCACAACATCACCAGGGTAGAGCTGCAGGGAGTTGAAACAAACAGTGGCAGGCAGTTGAGGTGTAAGACAAGTGGGGTAGCACAAGGATGTGGGTACAGGGATCACAAGCAAACAACAGCGATCATGGAGAAAATGACCGGGCCCTGCACTTCTAGAGCTTTTCTGCGACAGCAAGACACGAGCAGGGCATAAGCAGGCACCCTTGAAGGGCATAAGCAGGCACCCTTGAAGCGCCCTGCAAAGACAACAAAATGCGCAAGCTGCGACATCGTGAGGCAGCCCCTCACCATGACTGGTATGCAGGTAGCCAGGAGGGTACGTTAGGCCTGCTGCACAACACACAGCAGGCAGCAGCTTACCTTGAAAGGCTGAACTAGCGGCACCAGTCCTCCTGTTGCTGCCTTTGTTTGCCGCCACTGCATCTGCCTCAGCTGCACTTGCCCAGCTGACCTGCCTGCCCAGCCGCGCTGCACCTCAACCGCCACTGCTACTGCTCGGTCAAACGTAAGAAAGCTGTAACCGACAACGTTGACCGGGCGCGGGCGCATGCGGCCGAGCTGCAGATGGGTGCAGCGTCTAGGTCTGCTGAGGAAATGCCTTGCAGCTCACTCTGCTGCACTGAAAACGCCTGCAGGACAGCAGACACCATACGAGTGATGCAGATGATGACTCATCACTCATCAACACACGCAGCAGCAAACACGGCACGTTGAAGATGCAGTGTGCGCAAACCAGATTTACATAGCTGACAGCACCGATGTCCACGATTGATATGACGCATGGAGCGCTCAACAAAGCTGAAGCAGCTTCCTGCAGGCTTACCTGTAGGCTGTGAGACATGCTGGAGGGTGGGTACACGCCAGAGCCAACAAA
Organism: Tetradesmus lagerheimii; assembly: GCA_902809745.2. Taxonomy (NCBI): domain Eukaryota; kingdom Viridiplantae; phylum Chlorophyta; class Chlorophyceae; order Sphaeropleales; family Scenedesmaceae; genus Tetradesmus; species Tetradesmus lagerheimii. Next base: position 51,800 of record CADDIJ020002480.1, on the reverse strand, counting down.
GCTGCCAAGCAGAGCCGGCTGCGCTGCAGCTGCTGCTGCACTGTAGTGTCCGTCTGTCCCTGCTGTTGCTGGCTCAGCTCCCAAGCGAAGCTGAAGGTTTGCTGCTGGCTCTGCTGCTGTGGCGTTGCTGTTGATGCGCCAGTGTGCTTGCAGGACAATCACACGTTGAGCCAGGTCGCCATGTCTGCCAAAGGCAGTGTTGGAAGGAGCGCAGGTCTCTGAGCTGGCCTGTCCTGCAAGTGGCGGACTGAGCAGCCTACAGGAAATGACAGACAGAAGTGGCACACAGACAGCTAGCGTCAGTTGTGTGGCGTAGCTGTTCCTGTGTGCTGCTGTGGGAACTGCCAGTCACGTTACTTGATGATGCAACTAGCCAAACATGGCGTGTGTTGCCATCAATGCCAATGTTAGGCACACTGGGGCGGTGGTGGTTGCGCGCTGCTGAGCAATATCCTTGCATCATACTGGACAGTGTTCTGAGCTTGCAACAGCCTGACGACTCTATGCTCAACACGATGTCGGTACTCACCATTCGTTGCAGGATGCTCGCAATGCTGCTGTGTTTGACAAGCATACATGTTCCTCTTCATCGAGGCCTGTCAACTGCCAGAAGTTTGCATCACAATCCAGCAGCAGGACTTGGTACAGCTGCGCTGATGCTGTTTGGCCATGCTGCTGCTCAATTAGCAGCTGTGTGCGTGTGTACAGCAGCTCCGAATCGTGCGAAGCCGGTATCTGCATGATGGAGCAGGCGTGAACGTCGGGCTTGCTGAGCACTGCCCGACCTGGTGCACTGAGGGTCTGCCATTGGGTGCTACTGCCAGTGGCGGGCTGGCACCAAGACGAGGTGCTGGATGCTGGATGCTGCTGGGGCCTCCTTGAAGTTCCAGGTGCCTTCGCTTGGTCTTGAGGCTGTTTTTTGAGATGCTGCGTGCTGCTCGTGTGACTGTGCAGCGCAGTGCGCCTGCGGGTAGTGTCCAACCAAAACCGTCTGGTGAGCCATCATCCCCAGCCACACACATACTAATTAGAAAGCAACACATTGCACATGAGATCAAGCTATAGGCGCGATGGTTGGAAAAGCGCTGCTAGTGCCCCGTCACACTACGCAGGATCCTTGCACTTTCGTCCATCGCTGCTGTGAACTAGACGTTTTGTTACCTGTAAAAACGCCACCAGCAGAGCAACCACCAGCAGAGCGTGCCCAGACACTTGATGCTTTGAAAGGGAACGCATGCTGCTTCTTCGCGATGGTGCAAGCTGATATGTGCAGTGAGCCCACGCGATCCCCATTTAGAGCGTCTACAACGTGAAGCAAGTTTGCTGCATTGGGCTGGTATCAATCGCCGGAGGCAGGCGAAGTGCAGCTGAACAGCAGGCGTGCACTGCTCAAAAAAGCACACATGCTGATTGGCAATTGCAGGGATCATCCTGGGTAAGCTGGTGACAGCGTTGCAGGAGACGGGGGATTTCTGGCAGAATAACAACAGTCGTCTGCTACCCAGGACCGGGTCCTGAGGACCCAGGTTCACCGCCAGGCTGCGACCCTGCTCCAAGTGCATGGCACATACCTCAACTGCAATACGCGCGTCTTTGTGGTCCTGGGAGGTTCAGCGTCTTCGGGGAACAGCGACAATCTTGTACACTGATCGAGTCATGACCTGCACAAGTGATGGTGATGAGCCCAAAAGTTGCACCGCTGGATACACGGCCAGTCGATGCCTGCTCGTCAAACACCTGCAGTGATGTAATTTGCCGAGTTCAACCTCAAAGTCTGAAGGTCTGTGCTGGCAGCAGGCTCTTTTGTACAATCTGCCTAGCCTGGCAGGGCCTGCCTTCAGAGCCAGCCTGCCAGCCTCACAAACTGTACCTGTTGGCTCAGAGACAGAAGATGTGCACAAGCACCTGAGCAGTCTCTTCTGGATGTGTGAGTGCTTTGAAGCCCATGTGGCGACTGTGCATGCTCAGGGCCCACACCTTGAAATCTTGCCAGTGCGGCGTCAGTGCAAAGGATGCCAACACGCAGCGACTGGTGGCTGAATTTCTTTTGGCAGCAAAACCGGTCTCAGGACTAACTTCAGTCCTGCTTTGTGCCTCCGGCTTCGACGTTGTGGTGGGCTTCAATGAATCCAAAGTTTTCAGGAGGCGGTACAACTTGACATTTGTTGTGAACGGAGCGATATACAGCTGTATGCCCTTGATATGCAATCGAAACATTTCTCCGCAAGTAGGCCTGACTCGTCGGCGTGCTTGCCGTGTTGGGCATTCCGTCATGATGAGCCTGACGTGCTTGCAGTTGATACAGCTCACTACATGCATTGACAACAGCCTCAGCTACGTAACTTGAGATCTTTTATTCTTTTAACTACACAAGACAGCGTGCAATTGCCGTCCGGTGGCTCTGATCGAAACGGTCAAGCAGAAGTGCTGCTGCTGCAGAAGAACGTTCACTGCGTTGTTGGGCAACAACGGGGAACAACGACGTATATCTAATATATACAGCCAAGATAATTATGTTGTACGCTGCTAAGATTAGCTGCATGCCTGCAGCTAGCACTGCTGTGCTGCTCAGGCAGTTGAGGGGTAACACAGCTGCATTCGCCACACAGGTGACACCCTTGATGGCAGCTGCTGGCCCAGCTGTATCATCAGGCTGAGGCTCTGCTGCTACATCACCTAGATGCGCTGTCAGCATGATTTGCATGTGCCAAAACGTTGCAGCCCCTGCGACTCCATGCTGAACAGCCTTGCAATCAGTCGCCTCGTCACGAGTGAGATCAGCACATTGATGAGCACCTGTGCAGATAACAGCACACCTCAGCAGTGTCTGTGAGCCAACAAATCCAGAAGCTGTCGCAGTAGTTGATACTAGGGCATGGTTCAGCATGCCACCTGGACTTCTATCAACCTGTCAGGCTTGCTAACCATGCATGACATCTGTGCTGCTGCTCCGCCGCCGGCTGCTGCTGCTGCTGCTGCTGCTGCTGTTGCCTGCAATGCACCGCGCCGTGACATTCCTTGCCCTGCCAGCAGCATGAGGAGCAAGTCAGGGCTCCTGCAAACGCAGATGAAACGCAGAGCAAGAAGAACTTCCCTGGAGTGGCTCCTGTGCTGGGCAACACAGGCGGCGGTGGCGAGGCCAGTGGCTCGCATTGCGACGCTGGCCGCTCCTCGCAGACGATCGCAGTGCTGCCAGCTGGCGATGAAATCAAGGCGCTGGTGCACAGGGTGTTTGAGGTGAGGGAGCTAGGCAGTGATAGGTTGTGGAGGGGGAAGCATGCAATAGGCAAGAGTGCACTACTCAGAGCAGATGGGTTATGAGGATGATCATCATCTGTGATGATGAGCAGATTGGAAAGCTGCATGGGGCCAATAATGCGACGGGCGTCCTGCATGTCCCTCACAACACCGGTCATGACCAGTTATGACCGGTTATGACATCGTGATGGCAGCGCATGCACTGTGGCACATGATGGCAGCTGCAGCCGTTGCTTACCCTGCTGCTGCTGCTGCCACCGCGGCCGTCTGCTCCGCTGTGTATGTGTGCCAGGCGTACGAGTGCCGCTCCATAGAGCGGCAGCGCGAGATCATCTCTGAGCTGTATGATGAGGGCGCAGTGTGAGTACTCACGCTGGTACAGATGCTGGCTTCGTCGTAACATTAGAATTGCGCAGCAATGCCGCACAGCTTGTGCTGTTATGCTGACGAACACCAGCGTAGTTGGAGGTGTGCTTCAGTTTAGCTGTTGGTTATTGAAAGCGGCTTGGAGGTGTGCCCCGCAGATGGCAAGCTGCACGCAACTGAAAAGGTGCAAGTTGCTGCCTCAGCAGTGCATGCAGCACACTGGCTGGCCGCTATGCATGGCTGTTGACGCCTGAACTGTTGTGTTGATTGTGCTGCTGCTGCTGCTGCTGGTTCTTTGGCTGCTGTGCAGGTATGAGAACAACGTGACATTGCTGCAGGGCCGTGCTTTGCTGCGTCGCTTCACCCTCTTGCCCATGACAACCAGCAAGTAAGCCGCTTCATACCGTCCCCAAGATGCATAGCATGTGTCCTTCTCTAAATGGGCAGTGTGATGCGGCAAAACTGGCATTGCAAGTGCATGTAAAAGGAGTAGCTAGTGATGGCCCATCATACAGTGCAACAGGCCGTAACCCAGCATGGAAACAGACGCAAAAACTTATGCATGTGGATGCACGGGAGTACTTGCCGCATGCACCACAGATGCAGCAAGTTGTGCTGTCATGCATGTGCTGCTGCGTCAGGGTGAAGATCGAGTATGAGCCCCCGCAGGTGCTGGGAGCCACCACCAGTGGCCCTGAGGCACTCGACAACCTGGCTGACAAGGGCGACATGCAGGTGCGGTGTACTGCTGCTTGACACCAAATTGAAATGCGTTTCTTGCAGTGTGCATTGCGCTGCAGTGTTTCAAACATGGCGGCGCCGCAAACGGTTTATGTGAAGCTTGGTGAAGCATGCAATTCATCTGATGCCCACTGGACCAAAGGCAGCGGCAGCAACAAGGTTGCATATGCTGATTCAACCAAACATGTCTGGCACAGCATACAGGAGCTTGTCGTGCCCCTATGGCATGTCCATGCTGAGTATTCTGCTCTGCAAACCCGCTATGGCACTGCAGGTTGAGGTGAACAACACGCAGGCCTACAGCTTTGACTGTGCGCACAGCATGTGGCGCTACATCCTGCTGCCCCAGGGCGACCTGCAGCTGCCTGTGCTCACACGGCTCACGCTCAGCAGAGACGGCAGCAAGGTAAGGCTGCTTCACAAGAAGGATCCACGACTGCAGAAGCGTGTAGTGCCTCTGGCTGGTTGCACTGCATCCTGCTCACTGCATCCTGCTCTCAGCAGAGATGCCGCATCTTGAGGAGATCTCGTGCTGGCAGCAAAATGTGTCTGCTCTACTGCTTGAGGAGCACCAGTGGTGGGCTCAACTCTGGCAGAGTAACTTGCTGACACGACTCACGCTCAGCAGAGACGGCAGCAAGGTGAGGCCCTCAGTGCTTCACTGCTGTAAAAGCCTTGATGCATGGTTGGTTGTGCTGTAACGACACAGCACGGCTCAATCGTCAATGATTGCGCTGCACTTGCTGCAGCATCACAACTGCCCTCGTGCGAATGGATCCTGGATCCCGGACGCATCGGATGCGAATGGATCCTGATTGGATCCTGATCAAGGGCTTGTGTTCATAAATCCAGCGCTGCATTCCAGTCGATCAGCAGCAACATTTGCTCAGCAGATCTCTTACTTCATGCTCTGTCTAACCCTGCGTGTGCTGCAGGTGCTGTACCACCGCGACATCTGGACGCACAGCAACGAGTGGTTGCGGCCGCTGCAGCGCTGCTGGGGCACCCTTGAGAAGGCGGCAGCAAGCACTGCGGCAGGCACTGCGGCTGTTGGCGGGAAGCACTGAGGTGGACCGGATCACCGAGGAGCGGCGGTTGTATCCAAAACGTGTTTAGTGTGGGTTGTACAGAGGTGGTAGACAGATTCATTTGATGTAGGTCTCGCAAAACTTGAGTTGGCTATTGTGCATTGCATCAGCAACTGGTGTGCACCAGCTGGTACAGTGTTCCTGCAAGTCTCCTTGTGGTGCCACCACGTGATGATCACCAACAAGTCGGATTGGTTGCAATGTGTTGTAGTTGTGCAGACCAGTTGTAGGTGCAGTTCTCTCCGTGACAACTCGTTGCAGGATGCAAGATAGTTTTCTTTTGCCACTTGCTGTAAGGCATGGCCGGCAACAGTTGTCTCAATCCAAGAGGCTATGGGCATGTGCTGAGTGTAACAGCTGTCTACATTTATCTTCTTCTTGCATCCACCAGCAGTGCGTCGGAGTACGTGTTCGGATGAGCTCCATTCAAGCGCGGTTAGGCAGCTGTGTCAAGGGCACTGAACAGACACATCACGTTGGAAACAAAGTTCACAAGCAATCACAGTTCCTTTGTCCAGTCTGAGCATGTACGAACTTGACCGATGTGATTGACCAACATAGTATGGCCGACTGCCTCACACTGTACCACAGTATGCTGAGCATGTTGGCTCAGCCAAAAGCCGTAACTGTACTACAGTGCACACGAGCCAGCTGCTGCACACATTGTAACACGTTGCAGCAGCTGATTCCCTGGGACATAGCACACTAATCTGAGTTTGCTTTGTTACACCTCGATTGTAGCATGCCACGCAGCAAACCTTGCTCGCTGTGATTACCCACTGCACTGTCGAAAAGGGATGCAGCAGCAACCACGCTGGCTGGCAAAGTAGAGTATTATGTGCGATGCACGATGTAGGAACGGTCACTCAAAACAACTGCAACAGAGGCCCAATATACATCCAACTAGCCAAAACTCCCTGCATCCAACGCATGCATCTGCAGCCTACAAGTTGGCAGCCTGCCCTAAACAAGCAGCTCCCACCAACATCTCTCTCTGCAATCGCGTCTGCACTATTGCAGCAACGCACTGCGTTGGCAATCAACAGGGCCCACATCTAAGCTGTGGATAAGGCTGCTTGGGGTTGATCTGCACTTGCCCTCAAGACGCACTAGTGTATCAAGGTAGCATCACCACAAGTCACTTGTTGATCTGATAGACCAGCTGCCCTAGACGCGCTACTACTGCATCAGTGCAGATACCGGATAGCGCAGAGCAGCTGCCTCACAGCTTGTTGGGGTTCATCTGCTCCTTGCCCTGGTTCTGCTGCGCCTTCTTCTCCATCTCCTGGCCCTTCTGCTCAACAGACTCGGCAGCCTGCTGCACAGTGCCGCCTGCAAAAGGGTGACAGAGGGACAGTAGAGGTAGGTGATCAGCATGCTGCAAAGGGTTGTCATGATGCATTCCCATGCCATTCCTGCTCAACAGACTCTGCAGCCTGTTGCACAGTGCCGCCTGCAAAAGAGTGACAGCAAGGGCACGTGATCAGCATGCTGGAACGGGGCCTTGAACTGCAAGTTTCATACAATATTTCTATGCATGGTATGGCATGCACGGTACATTCCCCACGTCCTTGTTGCTCAACAGGCTTTGCAGGCAGCGGCGTTATTGGACAGGGTCAGTTGGGCTGCTGTTAGCGTACGCCTTCACCTTACGGCGTACAGTGTGGTGCGGGAGGAGATGCAATCATGATGGCACCATGTTTGCTGCAGCATGGGTTGAGCCAACAAATCAAACTCTGCTTCAGGTGTGTACAGACCACCTTCCGCCAAGCTGGACGGTCACACAGCTGAAACCGAGTTACGATACGTTGCTTGCCAACTAGCCAAACACTTTCAGCAGCATCAATCACACGAGCACTCAATTCAAGCCACTGCAATGGTGGCTGTCATACAACTGTCTGTCGAGGTCACTAACAGCGGCTGTCACAACAGCAGCGGCTGCAACAGCTCAGCACAACCTCCCGCCCTCTCACCCATTGCAGTCAGTGTGCAATAATTGCATGATAGGCCATTGCCAAGCACATATTGTGCCACGCAAGCAACTCACCAATGCCGCCATCAGTGGTGAACTTGTGTCCAACAGATCCGTCCTTGTCCAGGGGCCCGCCAACCTCCTGGGCAGTGCCACCTGCAGCCAACAGGGGACGCCAAGCGCACACAGCAATTCAGCGTAACATTAGCAGAAAACAGGAACAGCAGCAGTCACTAGTAGTACAGCGGCGCCGCAAAATCAGCAACAACCGCACACCCGAACAGCAGCAGCAGCAGCCATACGCATCAAACCCCTCAACGATTCACCCCCCAAACAGTCGCTGCGCAACGCTACGGGGGCAAAAGAGCCAAACCGTTTGGTATGCATCCCGGCTGAGCGGCTGAGCTGCAGACTCTGATGCCCGCCACAACTACCAGGCTGGTAGCGAATGCACACACTGATGCAAATCTTTGGTGGTAAAGAGGCAGCTTGAATGCACCAATGTGTTGAGCACACACGCCTCAGGAGGGCCCCATGCTAACCCACTTAGTGTGGCACACCTGCAGCGCCGTCTGGGGTGAACTGGTGTCCCACTGAGCCGTCCTCCTTGAACATCTGGCCAACCTTCTCAGTCACCTTGCCTGCACAGCAGCGGAGGCTCGACACACACAACATGCAGTTAGAGGGGCAACTTGTGGTAGATGTGACCATGCACAGTACGTGTGTTACCTTTCCACCCGCATGCTGGGCTAATGCCCACTGGTGCAGACATGATCCTTGACATGGAAAACTCCATGGCAAACCACAGCAGGCATGTGCTGTGCCGTGCAGGGTTTCTGTTATGTTATGAACAGGTGAGTTGTGGCAATGGACGCTACACAACACTGCCGCAGACCGTGCAACAACAAACACCTGAGATGCAGCATGCCAACATGTCCAGTCAATTGTGTCTAACCCAGCCACCAAGGTAGCACTCACCCACGCCCTCACGCATCTTCTCAATGACAGAAGGCTCTGAGGGGTTGGTGCCAGCAGCTTCAGCTGCAACAGACGAAGCAGCAGCGGCAGCAGCAGCGAGGATCAGTGGGAGGGCCTTCAGTGTGCACCTTGGGACAGGAGAGGTGCGCTGATCCAAGGCATGTTCACCAGCAAACAACACACCGAGCATGGTACAGTTAAGAGAAAACATATATCTGTTGTGTTCAGGGTGCTGTTTTGTGTGCAGTTCCATGCAGGCATCCTCTTTCTGCAATGCATGCTGCAAGTGGTGCTGGTGGTCGCAGCAGCAGCTCACAAGCGGTCTCCTTGATCTGATACCCAAGCGATGGATCACGGCCGGTGGAGTACAAGGCAGCGACAGCACTGCTGGCCTGTGGCTGTGCGGCAGCCAGCACTCGGGCAGAACTCCTGGCAAGCATTGTTGCTACTGTTGTGGCTGTGCAAACCAGATAGTGCAGTACGAGCGCTGTGATGTGTTTTTCGAAGCTATGTTAAACGATTCAAGCAGTCGTGCATCGCCGTTCGCCTTATCAGCAGTCTGGCCGTGACAAGGCCTGAGTCACCTTCCAATGTTTGACGCAGGCGAACAACAACGGTAGAAGACTCCAACCCTGAAGCCTAATGATCTTTTACTAGTTGGTGAACACCTTGATTCACCTGAACTGGGCTCCCGGGGCCTGATGGCGGAATTTCCCTGTCAAAGCACAAGGTAGCGGTTGGTGAAGCCAAAAAAAGCCGTGCCAAGACTTTTCCTACCATTACACAGTGATTGTAAGATTGCCAATGCGGAGGAATGGGGGAGCCTATTGCTGACAGGGTTCACACGAGTGCTCGCGTGTCCATGAGGTGTGCTGCCCGTGCAGGCAGCTCCTCACCTAATTTTTTTACCTTTGAATTGTTTATGATGCGGTGTTGCCCTGTATGCTCTTACCCGTGCTCCCAGCCGGCCCTATGGACTGGCAGACGATGTCCAGCAACGACGAAACGCTTTAAAAGCTTTTAGGTACATCTCAAATTATCAAGGACCGGCAGAGCGGGTGTACGCTCACGGCAGAGCTCTGTCTCGGAGCATGCTTTTACCAACAGAAGGCCGCAGCGGCCAAGGACAGTGAAGCGTATGCAGGCATTCAGGGGGTGCTGTTTTTCGCAATTGATGACTGCAGAGCGCCATGCACTTCAGAGAGGTAGGGAGGGGGTACGCTATGTTGCAGCCCACTCTGACTGGACTCAAAACTCATCATCAGCTGCGGTCCCCACTGGTGATCCGCAGCAATCAGCTACAAAGCAAGCAGTATTGTCCCTGTGGCCTCTGGTGTGCTTTGCTGTCTTGCCTGGGCATGCAGGGATGCACCAGCCTTCTTCTGCACTGCCCGTGCCTGTCGCTTTTGGGCAGCTCATGTGCCATCCTGTTCTATAGCGACAACACTCTCCAGACTGGTCCTATCTTACAACAATCTCTGTATTTTGCACACTGTTTTCCTGCTTTCTCTATCCTGTGCGCAGCACCACTTTCCGCTGTGCCACTCCATGCACAGGAAGCCTCCTGGCGGCGTGGGTGGCAGCAGCAGGGGCGGCTCATGCTCTGCTGGCTCAAGGCAGCAGGAGGTGCAGGTCAACCGTATGGCTGACTTGCCTGCCCTGATCACGCAGCATGTCGTTGCGCTGCTTGACCATGGCTCGCGGTTGGAGCTGCGCAAGGCTGACAAGCGCTGCAGGCAGATGGTTGACAGCTGCTGGAGGTGAGCTGAGCAGTAAATCAACTGCACTTACAGTTCTGGTGTAGCCACTGCTTGCTGCTGTGGTGATCACACGCCTGCAGCTGACGGAAGTTGCTTGGGGCAAAACCAGCAACTGCAGCACTTGGACGTGTGCTGTCCAGGGTACAGGGTGTGCTGCAGCACGGCAGCAGGGTGCCTCTTTGCCAAGCTTACCGCTTCCTCCGCCTCACTCCTGCGAACACCTTTTCACGTCGCAGGCTCTTATGCGTGCCTCTCGCGCAGCTGAGGCGACACGACATGGAGAGCCTCGCATGCCGCTTTGCTGCAACTTCGTGCTTCGTCATCTCAGAGCCACAGCAGCGGGTGTCCCTGTCGCGGCTAGGCCACCGCCGCCGCTGCGAGCACCTGCTGTCGGTTTTCCTGGACAACACAGCACCATGGCCACACCTAGTGGCACTTGATCTGTCTGCTGCCATCACCAGTTTGAGTCCTGCAAGCTTGGAGCTGCTCGCTGCTAGCTTGCCAGGGCTGCAGCACCTAGCACTGCCCAAGGTAGCAGCAAGCAGCGAGTTTGCTCACGCACCTGCGCATGAGGTGCTGCACGTGCTGGGTCAGCTGCAGGAGTTGCGCACTCTTGAGTTTGACTGCAGCTTGCTGCCAGGCAACAGCAGCAAGAGTGCGGCGGTATCTTGCATCACAAGCCCTCGTGGGCGGCAAGATTTGCCCCTGTATGGCGGGCAGGGACTTGGCGTATTCGCAGCGGCAGCAGCAGCAGTGGCGATGGTGCCACTCGCTGCCGTCCTGCAGCACGGAGATCAGCAGCAGCTTGCAGGGGCAACAACAGCAGCAGCAGTTCAGGCGGCAGCGCCAGCACCGCCTGCAGCGCTGCTTGCAGATACAGGCAGCGGCTCACAACAGCAGCTTGAGGAGGGCAGCAGCAGCGGTGCATATATCGGCCTCAGCAGTAGCAGCAGCTCGCGCAGTCAGCTCGACAGCGTTGGCAATAGCAGCGATGCACCACAGCAGCAGCAGCAGCAGCAGGAGTACTATGTGGCGCACCTGTGCAACCCCTGGCTGCAGCTGCAGCACCTGCGCCACCTGCAGCAGCTGCAGCTGGTCAACCCCTGCGGCAGTGTGCAGGAGGAGCTGCTGCCTGCGCTTGCAGGACTAGCGGGGCTGCGCAGCCTGGGGCTTGTGAAGGTGCAGCAGGCGCTGTTTGAGCAGCTGCTGGACCCTGGGCAGGGTGTGCGCTGCGGCAAGGGCCTGGGGCAGCTGCAGCACTTGACTGGCCTGACACGATTGGAGCTGGGGTAAGTGCTGCACTGTGGTTGGGTCTGCTACGCTGTGCTGCGTGTGGCTGCTGTATTAGGCTTCACTTATGTTCCGCTGTTGTGTGTAGCAGTGATGAGCAAGGTGATAAAGCACAGGTAGGTGAAGTGGTTTGGCTGATCCTGCTCGTGTTGTGCTGCTGTTCCTGCAGGCTGCAGCAGCCGTGCAGCTGCAAGGGCAGCGAAGCGCTGCTGCCTGCTCCGCTCATCATCCCACCCCACAGCACCAGTGACACCAGCTCACCGACAGCAGCAGCAGCAGCAGCCGGGGCCGCGTCAGCTTGGTCTACGACACCTGCTGCAGCTGGCCAGCTGCCACCACCGCACAATCAGATGGTCTGTCGCTTCCATGCGCACACCTGCTGTTGGAGTCACTTGACGCAGCTGCAGGTGCTGGTGTTGGGTGGTGTGTCGTTGGATTGTCCGCTGCTGGCAGCTACAGCAGACTGCAGTAGGCTCAGTGAGCTGCATGTGGGAGGGCTGCAGCTAGAGCATGAGCTGCCCCCTGTGTTTGGTGGTTTGAAGGAGCTGCAGTTGCTGGCAGTGAGTCAGCGCTTTGATGTGGGGCCGAACTGCGCTGCGGTGGTGTTTCCAAGCTTGGTGGAGCTGAGCATCAGGGACGATGGCAACCACTGGTGAGTGCTTTTCGTATAGATCACTAGGTGCTTGTATTTGTTGCCTGCTTTCCAAAAGGCAGAAGAATAGCTGTTGGACTGTGGAACGCATGAAGGGGTATGTTGAATTGGCAGTAGCTCACAGAGCCGGCAGCACCTGCTTCGCAGCTTGCAGTGAGCTGTGGCTTGGCGTTACTCACAACTATTGTCGCTTGCTGTCCTGTATGCGTGTGGCCCTGCAGCCCGGACCTGTCCTGCCTGCAGCACCACAAGCGCCTGCGCAGCTTGGCGGTTGAGGCAGCAGGCACTGGCTGGCAGCTGAACAGCCTACAGCTGGGCCACTTGGTGCACATTGACAGCCTGCGGCAACTCAGCTTGGCAAGCAGGGGAGGCCCCGGCTACCTGCCTGCTCATGCGCAAGCTCACGCGCATGGTCAGGGGCAGGCTGCTGGTGGGCTTGTGTCGCCTGGGCGCGGCCATCATGCAACACGGATGATGTCTCCTGGGGGCGGCAGTGGTGGCAGCCATAGCTGGTGAGCACGGACGGGTGCAGAGTTGGGCATGCTAGCAAATCGTTGCAGAGCAGATTGGTGTGGGGTGCGCTGCCAGCTGTAGCACATCACAGACGGAGTAGGAATTTCACTGGGCTTGACACTTAGGGGCCTTGGCTGACTGCTGCTTGCCTTGCCTGCTGCTGGTGCTGCTGTTGCTGCTGCTGCTGCAGCCACTGGCTGCCCACAGCTAGCCTGTCCCAGGTGACGCTGCTCACGCTGAGTGGCCCCTGCAACGACCACACGCTGAGTCAGCTGCCCAGCCAGTTCCCGGGGCTGGTGTCGCTGCAGCTGCTGGGCAGCTGCTACGCCAGCGACTGGTGGGTGCCGCGGCTGCTGCTGCGCATTTCATTGCGGCATGCATGCTTGGTTATTTTTTTGCAGTGAGCCAGCGCTGTTGCAAAAGCAGGTTATGTGATAGAGACAGTTGTGGTCGGTGCTCTCTGCCAGCATACAGCCAGCATACAAATGGATTGCTACTTACGTCCCTCAGCAACCCTTTGGGCATTTACTTGCGGCATGCATGTTTGTTCTTTTGGTGGTGTAGCACCGTTGACGCAAAGCAAATATGTGATAGAGACAGTTGCGAACAACTGAGGACAGGCTCAACTGCTCCATGCTCCCTTTGCTGCCACCAACGTGCAGGGGCCTGAAGCGCTTGTGCAGGGCTCCGCAGCTGTCAGCGCTGCTGCTGGACGGCTGTGAGCACGTGACAGAGTATGGCCTGGAGGTGCTCATCAGGGGAGGTGAGGACCAGCAAGCGAGCTGGGGTGGCTTTGTTGACAAATGACAGAGTTGCTTTCAGCAGCTGCATGTGTTTGGGCCTGCCGTGCATGTGACTGAGTATGGCTTGGAGGTGCTCATCAGGGGAGGTGAGCACCAGCAAGCGAGCTGGGTGGAAGTTTCGACAAATGACAGCATTGCTTTCAGCAGCTGCATGTGTTTGGGCCTGCCGTGCATGTGCCTTGCTGTATTAGAGCAGGTGCTCATCAGGGGAGGTGTGCAGTGCTCGCTGAGCTGATTGCAGGGCGGTTATGGTGATGCATGTTGTGGAGGCATGCCATTGCACATTCTGCGTGGTTTTGTATTGAAACTGCAGCGTCTAGCCTTCTTGTACATCTGTAGGAAAGAGATGTGGCAAGCAGAGTGGCAACGTTTGAACAGTTGTAAGGAACATGAATTGCCTGTGCTGCTGTGTCTGCTGTGTGTGCAGGTGGCATCAAGGTGCTGGTGGTCAACGAGTGCAGCGGTGTCGATGAGCGGTGAGCGTGCAGCACATCATCAAGGTTAACCGTGTTTCTAGCAAAAACAGAAGAAAGAGCCGCTCCCAAACCACCTTCAGGTGTACAGCACAGCACTGACAATGTTGACAGCCTTGTGCATTGCTCTGACTGACCACCACCAAGTGCAGGCTCTCAATAGGCACATGTACTTGTTGTACCTGTGTACACAGCCGCATAGTGCACTGTCCGCATTGTTGCCAGAGGTTGGCCTAGTACTCATGGTTACTCTGCGTGTGGTGCATGTGCAGGGCATGCCAGCGCATCAGGCGCGCCTGCCGCAACAGCTGCACCTGCCTGCACTGGCATGGCACAGACGACAGCAGGAGCAGCCACGGCAGCCACAGCAGCCTCAGCACCACTAGCGGCAGCGGTTACATGAGCCCATACTTTGACAGCCAGGCCAGCCACGGGGCACAACAGCAGCAGCAGCACCACCATCACCACCATCCGTGCTTGGACAGAGCGGCGGCTGGTGCAGCTGGCGCTGCGGGGTCTGGCGGCAGCAGCTGCAACACGAGCTGCCACAGCAGCAGAGGCAGTGCATTCCTTGAGCGGTGCTGGAGGGAGGCAGAGGGGGCGGTTGGTAGGGCAATCGGCAGCAGCAGCAGCACTGCGCTGAGCGACAAAGATGGCAGCAGCAGCAGCAGCAGGACAGGATCCTTGATGCCCGAGCTTGGCACCTGGAGCTGCAGCAGCAACAGCTCCGGTGGTGCCTGCAGTCAGGCTGTGCAGGCAGCTGCAGCAGCCGCTACAGCAGGCGCAGGTGGCAGTGGCGTCAAAGCGTCAATGCTGCGGGGCCTGGCTCGCCTGGAGCTTACGGCTGCTGCTGGCAGTGGCGATGCAGGGCCTTGCACACCTCGGCAGACCGAGGGACACCGCAACATCGGCAGCAGCAGCAGCTGCGTTGGCTTTGACCTGCAGCAGCAGCAGCCAGAGCTGAGTGCACTGTGCGGCGCTGAGCCGGCTGTTGGTGGCGCTAGCGGTATAGGCTGCGGCAGCAGTTTCCAGCCAGCAGTTGGCGTGGCAGCAGGGACAGAGCCATGCAGAAGCGCTTTTACAGCGATGGCAGGCGAAGCGCAGCAGGCTGCTGCAGCTGATTGCAGGCTTGTGGCAGTGCAGTGCAACACTGTTGGTGGTGAGGGTGCGCCTATGACTGTCGAGCCGGGCCATTCGGGCATTCACATCTCTGCCAGGCGCAGCCACAGCATTGGCAGCAGTTTTGCAGATGATCATGTTGCTGCTGTTGCTGCTGCAGCGCCTGGGGTGTCAGTGCAAAGGAGCAGTAGCAGTGGCCCAGGTGTCACAGATGCCAGCAGCAGCAGCACCAGCAGGGTGAGGCGTTCTAGCTGTGAGGCTAGCATGGTTGCTGCAATTGCTAGGTGGCCACGCCACAGCCACCCTGGCCCTGCCTATGCTCATTAGCTTGCCGCGATCAGGGGCTTCTCTCTTCTGCATGATATCTTCTGTGCGGTTGCGGTGTGTGGAGGCCAGAGTGATGGGACCCCGGATTGTTGTGTTTTGGACCAGTTTGGTTCAGACAGATAGGCAGGATGGGCCTCAGGAGTGGCTTGTGGCGTTGCAAGTGCATCGCCTGAACTCTTTTTGATGGATGTGTTTCGGCTGGGAGTGCAGCTTGGGGTTTACAGTGTCCTCATTTTCTCTTCTCTTGCGAATGAAGCTGCCACCAGCAAAGTTTGCTGCGCACCTTCTGTGTGTCTTCCAACGTGCCGGTACAGCAGTGGCGTGTGCGTGTTCAGTGGTGCCCCATGCTTTGAATAGCTTGACGATTGGCAGCCTATCTTGGATAGAGGCAGGTATTCGATGATGATAACGTCTTGCTTCGTGTACTGCCTGTGAAGTCAGAAGCCCCGATGGCATGTGGAACACAGGATTTGCAGTGTAGGTATTGAGCTGCTGGCGTCAGTTGATGCTGCAGTCTCTGCTGTGATGATGCAAGGTGACGGCTATACAGCTGTGATGATATGTGTTCTGTAGTGCAGCACAGCCACAGCACTTATTGAACTTCTCTCTCACGCCTTCCAATATCAGGTGCCGGGCATTGTTTTCCATGCTATGTCAGGTGCATGGCATCAGTAGCATGCTATGATGGATGTCCTAGTGCCATTGTATATCATATCAAAGTCCAGGGCAGGCCATCGTGCCTAGGACAAACCATTTGCAGCAGCATGCCCAAACGTAGACACCAAGGGGCCTCAGCCTGGTCATGCTGCTGGTAGCTGCTTCCTTCCGTGCTCCAGTTCTACTAACCCACAACATTTGACTACTCTGCGGCAATTGCAAGAGGTATTGCCATTGTTTCAAGCCAGCCAAGCCAGCCTGTTGTTTACGTTTGTTTCTGGATAGGCTATTCAAGGCTGCTTGTGTCGTTAAACTGAAGTGCTTGGTGTTGCTGCGCTCTGCATCGCACTGTTGCCTGGGGACAGGGCGTGGGTGTGCAGCACAGCATCAGCGTTTGACTCAGGCTACAGGCTGTAGTGCTGTGCGGGCGCATCACGAGACGTGAGCTGGTCGTGTTTGCAGCAGCAGCGTGCAGCACTTCCGGTGTGCTGGCTGCTGTTATGGTGGTTGTCGGTCGTCGGTGCCACCGTTGAACGATTGGACATGATGATGGTGATCGTGATGATGGTTCCAGTGTTGGACGGTAAGGTGTGCAGCCGTTGCAGCACCGCCATGCTGTGTGTGGCGAGATGGGGGAGCAGAGGCTTTTTTTGTTGTTGACTGGGTTTGAACCCTGAATTTCGCATTGGGCTTCTTGGTGTCTTATGATGTGCCAGGAACGCCAGGTTGGTTATACTACTGTTGAGAAGGTTGCGCCTGTAACGAACGCCTGTGATTGGATGTGCAAGACTGGGCCGCGTTTGCAAAGTTGGCTGGCACAGCTGCAACGTTTTCACAGCGCTGCACAGCTAGCTGCAGAGCTGGCTGCCTGGGGATGTGCATCGTGATGTGTCCTGCAGAGACATGCTTTGCGGTTGAGCACAGCGTTGGTCATAGCCTAGACCTTGCAGTGTTTATAGCCACGCTCGTGTTGCAACGGACATGTGTTCTGCATGCCGCACTGGCAGTACAGGGCGGGTGCTTGAATTCACAGTGCTGATGTTGCTTACAGACTGCATGGTTCCTGAGCGCGTAGCTTGCGCAGATCAGTGTAAATAGCTTGATAGAAACAACATCAAGTATCCACAGTGAGCTCGTTGAATGCTTTGCAAAAGCGTTGTGCGCTGTCGTGTGTCATCCCTCGATTAGCACGATTAGCACCCTGGTGAGTACTTCAAGGCGACTTTCAACATGACATTTGCTAGTTCAGGTTTCCATCCTAATGAGTGAAGTAATGCGATTAGATGTTGAAAGTGACGTTGGTATGACTTCCACTCGCCGTCACGCAAGTGCGGCCAATCGCTGCCTTTCGGTGCGGTATAGAGGTGCTGTTGTCGCGTTCGGAGCAGCGAATGCGCTTCAAATCAAATATAACACTTACAAAATCCTTCTGGTTGCTTTTAAGCCTGCAGGTTCGCGTAACACTTGATGTTTGTAACCTGTTAGGAGGCTCAACACCCACCACCTGCACGGCAAACCGACACTCTGCCGCTTTACGCATTGTTGATCCTACCGTGAAGAACATCCATTACTTTTTTTGGCCACAGATATATCTGATCGAACGGAGGCAGTGGCGTCGTGTGCATCAAAAGTTCCTTGATGGTCCTCAAGCTCACTTAATGAAATCAACGTTCTGTATTAGTCTAACCAGTGCCAGCGACGTATTGCATGCTGCACATACCTGCATCGCGACCCTCTCGTGATTGGCAGCGTGCAGCGCTGGCTGAGCACCATGCCGCGGCGAAAGTGGATGTACTGCACACTTTTTCTGCTTCTGGTGGCACAAAAATTGCCGCCTGCAAGCAGCAGTCGGTCGCTGGCGGGGACAGGTGAGGCTAGACAGCAGCAGCTTGGCAGCACTGGCAGTCCAAGCGACTGGGTGTTCGCTTAATATCAGGCAGAGCCACATGCACGCTTGAACGTTCAAGGACCTAGCTTCAGCCATGCAGCACGATCCATGCAGCACATGGATTATGAGAGGGGTGGCAGCAACAGCAGCAGCACCTGCACCATGGTGCTGGCCAGCACACGCAGCAGCAGCAGCAGCAGCAGCAGCAGCAGCAGCAGCAGCAGTGGCAGGACAGCAAGACGCAGCAACCATGCGTCATCTGCCAACGATCTTTGCTGCATCCTCTGAGATAAGCATACGTTTGTATTGTGGTGGCTGTCGTGGTGTGGCCGTGCTGGCTGGCAATAGCTGCATCTGATATGTACGCCACTTTGTAGCCTGACCCTCGTGTTGCTTGTGCAGGCACAGAGCAGCAATCAAAGCACTGGGCTGGCAAACAACAGCCAGGCGCAGTATCATCAGCCATCTATCAAACGCCTGATGGCAGCAGCAGCAGCAGCACAAGAAGAACCCCCATTGAACACACCAGTCCCAGCACCAGCAGTAGCAGTAGCACTATCGTGACCGGCAGTAGCAGTAGACGGGTCCTGCAGACGTCTTGCAGCCTTCAGTGCGCACCCAACTCCTGCAGGCACACTAACGGAGGCCTCAACTGCTACGCCTGCAACAGCGGATTCACACAAACCGTTGGTGGCGGCTGTGGTGCGTGGCATGGCAGTGATTTTAAGCAGGACCTGTGTCCGCATGCTTTGTCATAACACCTGTCACAGTTCTTATTGTGCAACGGTGTGTGTGGCAGCAGGGGTAAAGAAACTGCTGAAAGCCAGTTGCGACAGAGCAGAAACAACAGCACACAGCAAGCAGTGGAAGCATAAGCACACGGCTGAAACAGAATGACTGAAAGGTAGGCAGTTCAGCAGTTGGAACTTCCTGTGTGTGAGGCACTAGCAGATGCTGCATCGCCGTGCAGGCTGACACTTGCTGCTGCTGCTGCTGCCAATGCATGTGCACCACAGGGTGCCCAGCCGGCAGGTACCCAGTCAGTTCTGGTGGCGGTCAAGTGACATGCGCCCTGTGCCTCACGGGACATTGGTGAGTTTGTTGTGTGCAGCAGCCAGCAGCTGATGAGCCCTGTATTTTGCTCTTGCAGAACATAGCTTAAAGCTTACAGCCGTGCACTCACTGCCAAGCAAATGTAATGTCAATAACTTGGCAGTCGCCCAACATGTTGACATGTATCTGGGAGGCTCCTGGATCACTGACCAAGCACGTTTCTGTGGATATAGAGAGTGGAAGTGGAAGTTATATATATGCATTCTATTGATGTGCATTCTATTTGATGTGCATGTTGTTGGTGTGCATTCAGGTGCCCTGGAGGAACAGAGACGCAAGGCACAGGCATCACCAGCTGCACCAACGGCCTGACCACCAAGCGGGGTGCAGCTGCAGTAGCAGCATGTGGTGAGAGCTCGCGCTTAGTGCCCAGTACAGCAACATGGAAAGACAGCAACAGCAGCCAGAACGCAAGGAAATCGGCATGACTCCTGCAGTGTGGTAGCCACATTGCTGCGATGTGTGTCCATCAACAACACACAGCAATATACCTTGCACAGATAATCTGCATGCAACTGCAAGTGAGTTGATGTACGGGGACTGCTGGCAGAGTTCCAGCATGGTAGCTGCGTGTGCTTGCTTGTTCGTACACCATACCACCACCCTGCGTGGGACCACTAGACTGAATATTTCATGCTGTCTGCTGCTGCAGTTAACCCACCAGGGTACTACTACCACGCACCAACAGCATCAGCAGTACTGTGCGCGGGTGACACGTACTCGACAGGGTATGGATGGCAGAACAGCTGCATGCCATGCCCTGGAGGGCTCCAGATGGCTGTCAACAACCCAGGACCCTACACATCAGCAGCTCAATGCAGTGAGTGACGGCTGCAAGGCAGATGAAGGGACATAAGGTAGTCGAGTCATCATGACTTGTAACTTGTGCTTAACAAGCTGTGTAGCAGTTCAACCAGCAACTGTGCAAGAGGGTGGCAAAAGCACCACAGGCAGCTGTGTCAATCTCCTGACGCCTGCTCTTGTTTGCTGCTGCTGCTGCTGCTGCTGCACCCTCCCTTACTCAGCAGTTTTGAAGCCTGGCTATTACCTACGCAGCTGGCAGCCAACGTTATGCAACAAGGGCAGTTGGAATGCAGGGTTCAACAGAGTTGGCGCCTGCACACCTTGCGCCACGAACGTAACGACAGCCGACGTCGGGTCAACATCCGCAGCCGACTGCAAATGTGAGTGATGGTGGTCTTCGGCTTGCAATGCTTACCTGCTTCTGCTCTTGCTTGCTGCACAGGCACCGCTGCCTCGAAACATGTATGAGCTGCACGGATGTATCATGCGCCAGGCATGCACAGCGTGAGCAGCAGCATGCTGTTACGACAATACATGCATACAATGCATACACGACTGCATTTCTATGATCTGGGGGGGGACCTCTGCGGCACGACTGCAAGTCTCTTTGTGCTTCTGTCTGCATGCAGACCTCGCCAAGGGCTACGAGGCTGTAACCGTTGCAGGCAGCGGTGAAATCACAGCTGTAAGGCCCTGCAGGGCAAACGCCTGCTGGTAAGTTGTTGTGAAGACCTGGTTGGTCGAATGCCGCAGCTGAATCTGTTGTATAATTCCTGCTATGCTGTCGTTGCACATAATGATAATTGTTTGAGAGCCATTCCTCTCGGCATCCGCATGCTGTCGTTGCGCATGTTGGGTTTGAGCTTGCAGCCGCTGTAGTTTTTGGCAGGCAGATTATTTGACCGCATGACGCAAAGCACATTCAAGCATGTGCCGTCCAACAGTGCTGCTGCTTGCTGTGTGTCTCTCTCCGTGTCTCTTTTTCTTTATCTTTGTGCAGCCCTGGTGACGTGCTTGCGCCTGGCTGGACGGCCTGCCCTCGAGGCATGTGGACACGCAGCGCCGGCAGAACTGCACCAAACGAATGCCGTGAGTGTACTGCTGCATAAGTGGGGCAAGTTTATCACACCATATTGTGGACCATATCAAACCTAGAACCCTGTTGAGCAGGGCCGCAGAAGATCAGACACACAGTTGCGTGCTTACCAGACCTGCTGCAGTTCAGGTGGATGGCTCCAGCTCGATGCATGTATTGCGCAGCGCAGGCAGTCAGCTTTGTATGCTGCTGCTCTCGCTGCTGCAGCGCTGTCTCATGTGTGTGACTCTGCTGCTGCTCATCGCTGCTGCTGCTGCAGTGGTGCCGCCGGGTTACTATCTTCCTGTCGGAGGTGGCGACATCACAAAGTGTGCAACAGGCGCCAACGGTGCTTTCAAATCAGGCTGGGGCTCGGCAGCTGCCTGCACACCGTGTGGTCCCGGCATCTACTCGTCCGCGCTGACAGCCGTGTCTGTCTATGATCCAAACACGGATGTGGCTACTCCGGACTCTGTGGCGACCAGCTCTGCTGAATGCTGTAAGTCTGGCGACGCGCTTGTGTTGTGTGCTTGTGTGTTGCAGATCGTGCTCAGGGAGTATCTCAAGAGGAAGCTAACACTTGATGGCATGCTGACACCTGTAGAACTTGTGGGTTGAGCTGTGGTTGAACATGACCAATGGCCAGTATTCAGAGGAGCAGCTGTGCAAAGCTGCAATCATGCAGTTGACATGTCTGTGCTGCTGCCACCCCTGCAGTTGTATACGCTGGGATGGGCATGGCCCATCGGCTGCTCAGCGCTGGCAGCAGCTATCAGTTCGTTGGTACCAAATGCAACCGAAACGAAGGCATCAATCAGCATAGCACGTTTGGCTACACCACGCCCATTTGGGGCCTGCAAGTGAAGCCTTGCACGCGCTGCGCTGGAACGCCAATCACACCTGGCCCTGTAGGAGGGGCAACAGCTTGTGGTGAGCTGGCAGTACTGGGCGGTCATCGCAGCATTTCTTCGTCTTTTGTTTGGTTGCTGCATTTTTTATGCTCGTCTTCGTGGACCTCCTTGGAGCTCAATAACTGTTTAATAGTTGTGATGCTTTGTACAACCCAGTGGGCCGTGATAACACAGCACTCAGTCAATCCTGCTGCTTGTGCGGTGCTGCATCCTGCATTTCAACCCGCCTCCTCAACAGCCATTTCCACTGGGCATGCAAATTGAATAGCAACATGATTGTGGACATGGCGACAGCTAGGGTTGCCGCATTGTTCAAAATGTTGTGTTAGCTGTGGTCTGTAATGTACATCAGGAAGCGGCGCGTCTTGGGCGCTTCACCCTTCACCACACTTTACAAGTAACCGCCGCTGCATCCTGCCCTGTAACCTGCTTTGTCAACAGCCATCCCTGCTGGGTATGCAGCAGTCAGCTGGGCCGGAGCTGTCTTGTCCACTACAGGCTCAGGCTTTGTCTGGGCCAGGGTCAGAAACGTAACGCTGTGCCCTACTGGTGAGAATTTCCTTGCGAAGTTCGTAAGTAGCTGTGATTGGTGTCTACATCAGCATCATCAGCAGCACCTGTGTCTGCAGCAGATGCAAGCATAGGCGCAGCTGCGACCGGTTCGCAACATGGTGCCGAATGCATGTGTATGAGTTGCTGATGTGCTGACATGTGTCTCAATGAAGCGAGCACGTCAGTATTTGAATGCCCGTTAACTTTGTTTAGAGCGCTTACTCCAGCCTGCTGCACGCATTTCCACACTGTGCCTGGGTTGTTGCATCAACGGTATCTTCATACCGTTTCCAGCTTACTTGATATTAGCTGTTGCCCGCAAAAAGTGTTGTCTGGTTACGTTACTAGAGTCAGCTCAACTAGCTGCACATGTCTACTAAACAGCGTGACATCTACTGCTGCCAATGCTTCACTGGCTGTAGGCTTCTACTGTGTCGGCGGCAACCCTGTGACAAACAGTGCGGCAAAGCCTATTGCCTGCGGCCCCGGCCTGACCACTGCGGTCCCAGGTGCTACCTTGGAGTCAGACTGCAGCGGTACGTGAGCAGTCTAGCAGAAGTGCTATCTATTGTTTGTTTGCTTGTTTCACGTGACTGGCTGCCAGTGAAACATGTGCTTGCTTGGGGTGGTTCCAACATAGCTGGTGCTGTGGTTTGCAATGGCACGGCGTGCTCATGTCTCAGCATGCACTCTAACATCTTTCCATGCTTATTCAAGACTTCCGCATTCCATGCGTAATGCGCTGGCCAGGGTCCTTGTGGGGCATCCCTGGTGCATAGTTGTTGTGTGCTGCTGCAGCCATGCACTCCGATGGTTTTTTAAGCCCATTATGACGCCTGCCTGCCACGCATCACATGCTGGCATACAACATCACATGCTGGCATCACATGCTGGCGTCACATTCTGGCACAAGGTTGAGTTCGTGTGCTCACTGGTGGTGTGTGTGTTTCCTTCTGCTGCTGCAGTGTGCCTTGACAGCAATGCAGAGTACGTATCTGGCAGCTGCCGCTGCAAGGCGGGCTATACACTGGACAACAGTGTCTGCACTGCATGTGCAGCAGGCAGCTATGCAGCAGCAGGCGCAGCGCAGTGCACGCAATGCCCTGCCGGACAGTATGCAGCATCCTCTGGCTCTGCCACATGCACCAGCTGCACTGGCAACACATACAGCAGCACAGGTGCAACCGGCTGCAGCAGCTGCCCAACCAATGCAGTGACTATAGCTGGGTACACAGCATGCCAGTGCAGCAGCGGATACGAGGCCACATCAGGCACGAGCTTTGCTTATGGCAACCTCACGTGTACAGCTTGCACTGGCAACATGTACTCGACAAGCGGCACACCAACGTGCACGGCGTGTCCAGAGAACACCACCGCACTCAATGACAACACAGGATGTGCTTGCAACAGCGGCTGCACGGGAACATGGCCTGGCACGTGCAGCAACTGCCCGGTTACGTGACCCGCAACACAACAGCCAAACGCAGGCGGCACAGCGTGTGAATGCAGCGCCGGTTACGAAGCAACCGCGGGCACAAGCTACGCAGCCGGCAACCTCGCGTGTACACAATGCACAGGCAGCATGTACACAAGCAGTGCAGGCTTAACTTGCACAGCGTGTCCTGCCGACTCTACTGTGCTTGTCAGCAACACAGGTTGCCAGTGCAACAGCGGGTGCAGCGGGACTTGGCCAAGCACGTGCTCCAGTTGCGATTACACAGCAGTAGCACCTACGCTGGTTTCTGCAGAAGCTGTCAGCAGCACCGGCCTGAATGTTACTTGGCAGACAAACCAAGGGAGTTTGTTCGGCCCCAAGAAAACAACAGGCTACGAAGTGCAATGTGACGAGGGTACGTCGTCCACTTGCACAGGTGTCAGAAGGGGCACGGTGGCCAGCCTCATCACTGCACTCTCGACTGCGTTGCAGAGTTCTGTTGTGTCTGGCTTGACTGCAGCCACCGAGTACAAGTGTTATGTTGTGGCTTTCAACACGCTGTATGACTCAACTGGTACATGTTCAGGCTCTACGACCGCCACTACGAACGCGTGATGAGAACTGTGCACTGCAGCATACTGCTGTCACTCACCACGCGGACACTTTGCTGCAGTGGTCATGCAGCTTACCTTTCAGCGCAGCTGTATGTCTGGTTGATTCAAATGCATTGGCGTGGTTTGTCTCTTGAGGTGGGGGGGGAGCAGGTTGGTGTGGCTGAGTTTTTGGCATGGTGGCAGTGACGATTCAATTGGCAAACAGGCGCCGCACTTACGCAGCTGCATCTAGCGTCGTCAAAAGGCTTGTGGCAGGCTCTGCGTGTGGCGTTGTGATTTGGAAACCGCTTGTGTGTGTTCGGATGCCGCAGTGACAGCTGCAGACTTGATGCTGTTGCGGCTGGCAGTGTGGGTGATCACCCATTGGCGGTGATCGTGATCAGTTTACACAGGCGATTGTCGAGAAATCATACCGCCAAAAGGCCTGTGGATGATTGTGTTTTGCTGGGCTCTCCCTGAGTTCAGCATGGGCCATCTGTGCACTGGCTATGGCCGCAGGCAAACATGCATGCCTCATTTTGCACCACTTTGCCTGTCTGGCCTTGCAGTTGATTGGCTGAGCTGCACAAGCACATGACCTTGCCGCTGCCTTTGCCGTTTGCCCGAGTACAGCTGTGGTTGCTGTTGCGTGTTTCTGGTTGTGAAATAGGCGGTCTGTTACTTCAGTTGCTCTCAGGGCAGCTGTGTGTCTGTTGCACGATCATGATCGCGCTGTTCTGAAAGTGCTGTTGCCAGTCTGTGGCTGCTGTCAATTAGCATGTGCTGCTGCTCATGTGCATCTACCCGCCACCTTGCATCAAACTGCATTGCAGTCCTGCCCAGCAATGCTGTTGCCGGTTTGAAGGCGATAGAAGCGAAGGATGAACTAAAGCGAAGGTGTGGAACGATTGATTCTGATTCAGGCCCTTCTGCGATTGACTCTGATCCAGGTCCTTACTGCAGTGCCTTGGCCCTGCTCTAGCAGCTGTGCTTTTTTCATCCCCTTGTACAGCCATTGCAGTCTTGTGGGGCCACCTTTGCAACTGCGGCTGTGACCTTGTCATGCGTTTCCTGGCACCACAGGTACTGCTGTTTGGTTATTAACTCAATCCGAGCTGCAACCAAGGCGGCTGAGGCGCTTGACTGCCGTATGTGTTGTATGTACAGCCATGTACACTTGTGCTGTGCGCAGCACCCTTCCGAATCATCCGGCGGACCGGCAGCGAAAGCGTCTTACATGCCGCAGTGGCTTGCACCGTGTGCAATGTCAGTCGTTGGGCTGTACTGGTAACGGGGATGTTGAGGTTTTGCGTTGGCTGAAAGGCCAGCAGACTGTCATGGGAGTGTGTGCTAAGCATGCACTGGTCATGGTCGTGTTTTGCTAGTGTCATGGGAGGACGGGTGTCAGTAGTACTGTTAAAGATTCGTATGTCTGATGACACCCACAAGACCAGGCACACACTGCATACCTGATAGGAAGCAGCATATGCATGTCAATCTGCCGTGCACCGGCTCGTGGTTGTTGCTGTTGGTCTGTGGAGCATCCCATATTAGTATCATTCTTGCTGCTGCTGCGGCAGCAGTGTTGATCAAGATGGATGCATTATTCCTTTGAACCAGGTTGGTCCCTGCCAAATGGTGCTGTGGCTAGAATTGTTCTCTTCTTTGGGTAGTACTGCCATTCATTCTGCGGGGAGGCGGCACCATGTGTACGCGTGTTTACAGCCTGTGGGGGCTCAGCACTGCAACGCTGTGTTTAGCCCATGCGGAGCATCAAGGTACTAATACTTGGCATTTCGGTGAACTGCCGCTGATTCAACTTTTGTGGGACACTTGGAAAGTGCCAGCAGTATGCAGTGCGCATTGCAAACGCGCACATGTGAGGAGGCTAGGTGTCAGATTCAGTGCCGGGTGTTAGCCAACAGGCTGGGCTATGCTTCCTGCCTATCGGTGATGCAGCACGCCAGCTGCTAGCTGAGTCCGTGCTTGCATTCTATGGGTGGGAGCTACTAGCTGCTGTTTGGCGGCTGCCTTTTGGTAGTACAGCGCAGAATCATCGAAGTGCGCATGGCCAGTATCGGAACAAATCCTATGTATGAAGGTTGGGTACCCCTGCGTGCTGTGCCACAATTGCGGCAATCTAATGCACAGAATGTCTGCATTTGTGCTGCAGCATTGCTGACATGTTGCTGATGTGGCAATGGTGAGACCATCATGGACAGCCAACATACCTTGGCCAGATCTGGTCACATGCAAGAAAGTGGCCTTGACAGTGCCTACGGTGCTCAAACCACATGTTTGAGACCAGCTATAGATCTCGGTGTGCCTGTTGTTGTACCAAAGGGAACCACAGATGTCCCGACTGGACCAGCAGGACATCATAGCATTTGCATGTTTGTGATCATGGGGGCTTACTTCTAGGGCCGTCGCTTGTACTAAATGGTACGCTGCTGCAGTTTTGGTGAAATGTTTGGCACCTGTGGCCTTGCAGATGGAAACAGCATGTGCGAGCGCACACAGTATGAATGGTGCTGCTCTGCCAAGCTGTGTCAGAATGTCGGACCGGCTTGCTGGTGGTGGCATTTGAACGACTGATGACACACATAGTTTTGTACAGTTGGCGGCTGGCACACGAGAATGTGTTTTTGTTTTGCGTTGCATCTAGTTGTAGCTGCAGCTGCAGTTGTCTGCACTCTGCTACAGCAGTTGCCGTGCTGAAGGCAGCATGCTTACTTTGCTACAGTGACTGGTTATTGTTTTCGAAAGGGTGACATGCACACGGTGTGCATTGAGGCGGCGTGCATCATGGAAGCTACACGTCAGCTTTGTCAGATGGCCAGTTATTATTATCAGCTTTGTCAGATGGCCAGCTTGTGTGATTGCACGTCGCGCGCCTCCCCCGCAGTCTTCTCCACACCCGCCATGCAGTGACACCCTACCCTTGCATGCATGGGCTGGATGTGCCCAGACGGATGTGCCCAGCCTGCGGCGCATGCTGCGGTTTGTGAAGGTCCCGGGAAGACCTAAACTCGTCCACCTGGTGTAGTGGTGAGAGCGCTGGAGTAGGAGGAGGAAGGCGTGAGTTCAAACCGCCGTGACCACCAAGAGCTTTGGAATTGACGGTGCAGAAGGATGCCGCGCAGTGGCTAAGCGGAGGAGGGCTGTTGCATGTGTAGTCAGGATTAGGGGCGCTTGCCATAGTGCAGCATGCCGGTGCGCTAGAGTCACTGGCCAAATCCAGCTGATGGTGGATGGTTGATGTGGTGCCCAATGAGCCTGTCATTGGCTCGAAAACGTGCGATGTTCCCAGTGCAACATCCAAAATGTGAAAATGTGAAGGGGAACTGGGCCAGCGTGGCTTGAGCCCAGCAAACAAAAACGTTTTGGAGCTCAGAACAGTACTAACACCAGGTGTGGGCGGAAGTTGCCATTGATGCTGTCATGCTTTTGCCATTGCAGCTGACTTGAATGTTTATGTGTTCAAGGTGTGACACTGTTCCAACGTTTGGAAGAGTGTGTTGTGTGTCTGCAAGCAGCCCTGCTGCCATATTGGGTTGGCTTGCTGATTGGATCTCAGATCTCGGCAAGATCACACCATGTGTCTGATGATTGCCACAGGCCAGCTACTAGCTGGCATGGCATGCGTCTCGCGCCCTGTACAGGGCGTTGTACTTGAGAAGCAGCCAAGCTGGCTGTGGAGCAGGCTTGTAACAACACACTGGCGCGTTCTACTGAAATGCTGGCTAGGTTCAAGTGCTGCTGCTCTACTAAGTTGCTGCCATATGGGTGCGCTGGTAGCTACCCAGTACTACTGGCTGGTTAGCCGTGGTGTCGGCGTGGCTGTGCACACCATCATCATCAAATTACCAGATCAAGCCATAGCATCAACGCCATCGGCGTGGCTGTGCACACGTGGCACCCCCCTGCCAGGGTAACAGTGTTGCCGCAACACGTCTGAGACAGCTGCCTTGCAAGACATGCCGCCTGTATCGCTGAGTCAGCACCGTGCGGCACGGGACAGTTGGCACACTCAGGAACCGTTCAGGCTAACTTACAGCATTGCACAAACCGACGCGCACGCATTTGGATATGCAGCCCTCAGCTCTACCGCAGGCTGCAAAGCCTTGTCCAAAGTCTGCACTCCTGTCACACAGCTCAACCCCCACCTGCCAGCTGGCAATAGTATACTAAACGTATATTATTCGGCACAAGGCAATCTGCAATGCAATGATGCAGCCAATGAAGGATATCTTGCAAATGCCGAATCTGTAGCGCCCGCACCACTGGTACCACCAGTGCATTGGCAATGCATTGCGCATGGCACACAATAAAAGCTCTGGTTTGAAATACAGCCCAGCACAATTCGTTTTGGCGTATCACTGGCACCATCCTGATGCAGATGCCATACGTATCTGTATTTGTCACACGCAGATCTGGCTACTAGTAGCACTATGAGATGCCCACATCAGCACAGTGTCAACCATCTGACACCTGCAACAGCATACATGCTTTGCAACTCGTAAAATTTCGCAAGACGTAAATGTCTTGCCCAAACCCTGGCCCCCAGCTATCAAACGCCCCCAAAGAGACGCCATGCGACCGTACTGTACAGCCAGCGCACAATGAACATGTACCAACACATGCGCCTTGCTGAGACCCTTCAAGTTTGTTCTGCGGTTGTTCCTGTGCTGCTGCACAGATCAGCAGCAGGAACCTGAGGGGGGAGATAGCGGCAGCAGCAGCAGCAGCTGGTGTGGCTGAGTGGGTGCGTATGTGAATGCACCCACTAACCAGCCAGAACAGCACACATATGCTCCTTCCAATGCTGTCTACAAGCTAGCGACTGTCGCCTGGTGCAGCATTTGCCGGTTGATCACAAGTTAGTCAAGCCTGATCCGCAGAAGGCTTTGTAACAGCTGCTGTGAGCCCCACCGACTGCCAGTTGCGCCTCTTCACCTGCTGATCTGTGTCGCTGCTGCTGCCAGCATCCACACCAGCTGCTGCTGCTGCCGCTATCCCCCCCTTCAGGTTCCTGCTGCTGCCAATCCTGCCACCGCGACGCATGCTGCCGCTCCTGTAGCTCCCATCATCAGAAGCATCAGCCGCAGGTGTAACAGCAGCTGCACCTGAAGCCAGCTTGAGCATGTTAGGGCTGTGGTTGCCACCACGCATGTGAAGCCAGGACGCTGCTAGAGCACGCATGCGGCTGCTGCCTTGTGCCTCTTTCTGCTGCCCTCCTGCTGCTGCTGCTGCTGCTGCTGCTGGTTCTGCAACGGCAGAACTTGCTGCAGGTGCAGCTTGATCTGTGGCACTGGTCGCCACATCATCAACAGCAGCTGAGTTAAGGTTGGCATCATCCCTGCCTTGGATTACTCCCACACCTGCCGGGTCCTCAACCACACCTGCCTGCCAGCCGTCATCTGCTTCAGTGCGACTGTCATAACAGTCGTTACTAACAGGGCACCTGTCATCACCATCCTCATCATCAGATGCTGGTGTGATTTCATCAATCGCCAGCTGATGCGAATGCAGCTGCAGCCGCGCTGCTTGACTCGCTACAGCCTGCTGCCTATCCGGCGGCAGCGCTACTGCCCTGGCTGCTGCTGCTGCTACAGCCGCCGCTGTATCTACTGGCCGTAGCGGCGGCTTGCGTGCTAGCTGAAGCTGAGGGTGAGGCGCCTGGCCTTCTGCTAGCTGCTGCCAAGCAGCAACAGAGGCCATAACAGAGCCCTTGGGAACAGCTCTACCTGCAGTGCTGCATGCTGCTGAAGCTCCAGGCACTGCTGCTTCTGCCCAACA
Source organism: Tetradesmus lagerheimii (assembly GCA_902809745.2). NCBI lineage: Eukaryota > Viridiplantae > Chlorophyta > Chlorophyceae > Sphaeropleales > Scenedesmaceae > Tetradesmus > Tetradesmus lagerheimii. The sequence continues at coordinate 21,633 of CADDIJ020002480.1, read as the reverse complement.
AGTTGCGTCACTGGGACGAGTTGCTGCTGAAGGCTCAACCAACTGCTGCTGCTGGGTTGGGCCCTGCTGCTCAATGTCGCCGCTGCTGAAACCACGATCTGCATTGCCACCAGCAGCCAGTTGCTGCAGTGGCTGAAGGTCTCCCAGCTCCAGCTGTACACTCTGTGCAGCATCCCCTTGCGCTGCCACATGCTGCAGCACATGTGCAGCCCACTGCCGCACATTCAGCACAGCAGCAGCACTGCCAGAAGCCCCCAGCACCCGAGCCAAGGGTGCAATGCCGCCTGCTGCTGCCGCTGCCAAGCTGTTCACTGGATTGTGTCGCACTAGCTCCCAGAGGGCAACTGCTGCGCTGCTTTGTACTGCAGGATTATGGTTCGGCCCTAGCAGCTGTACCAGTGTAGGTATGCCTCCTTCTTCTGCTATCTCAGCTTGTATATCTGGCACATCTGCTGCTAAGTTCGCCAGTGCGCAGCAGGCAGATTGCTGTGCTGCAGGACTACTGTCCGGTGCTAGCAGCTGCAGCAACGGCACCAGTGCACCTGCTTCAGCTGCTGCTGACTGCACATCTGGCAAGCCCTTGCAAACATGTGAGAGCCCGTAGGCTGCCCATTCCTTAGCATCTAGCAGCAGCCTACTGCTCTTGCTGCTGCTGCTGTTAGTAACGTCATCACTGCTGTTGCTGCTGCTGCCGGCTAGTACTGCAACCAGCAGCTCAGCTGCGCCAGCTGCCGCCAGCTCAGATTTCACACCTGCATTGTTAGCAGCCAGATTACCGATTGCTGCTGCTGCGCAAAGCTGCACCTCAGGCTGCTGCTGCAGCCCCAGCATTGCCAGCAGCGGCGGCACTGCTCCTGCAAACAGAATCGCCTTCTGGATATATGTGTTGCCAGCACATAAGTTGCCCAGCGCATTCGCCGCTGTCAGCTGCGCACTAGGTACCTCCAAAAGACGCACCAACGGTTCCAGCGCGCCAGCTGCATATATGTTTGACTGAAGGCGGGAGCCGCCTTTTGCCAGCTGCGCTAGCGCATACGCAGCCCAGTCTTGCGCGACTAGGTTTGCGTTTGGTGTGCTGGTTGTTACGGGTGGTGCTGCAGCTGCGCTGCTGCTGGCACTGCTGTTGCGAGCAAGCCCGCTACCCGCGCTATTGGCCCTGCTCATGCTAACAGCACTACTCCAGCCACTGCCGATGCTGCTGGCTCTGCTAAGTCCGCAACCGCTGCGCAGTAGCTGCACCAGAGCAGGAATAGCACCTGCTTCCGCTAGTCCTGCAAGCACTGCAGGAGCGCAGCTAGGGCTAGCCAAACTGCCAACTGCTGCTGCAGCGGCTTCTTGCATCGCAGCATCTGCTTCCTGCAGCAGCACCAGGAGCGGAGGGATGGCGCCAGAGCTAGCTACGCTCATAGCTGCTGCTGGTTGTTGCGATACGAGCTGCGCTGTAGCGAGAGCAGCGTGCTTCCGCACCCGGCCACTGTAGCTGCTCAACAGCAGGGGTAGGCAGGGGACACCCCCTGCTGCCAAAACTGCTGCTGCGTTGCTGCTGCTGTACTGCACGGTGCGCTCTAGCAGTGCTGCAGCACCTTCCTGCAAGATATTGCTGGCGTCTGCTGCTGCAGTGTCTTCATCTTCACTGCTGCTTGTGCTATCGTTGTCAGTGGCGGCCTGGCTGCTGCTGTGTTTGTCAGCTGCAAGGATCTTCACCAGCGGGGGGACAGCACCTGCAAACACAGCGCATGCATGGCATGCTTCAGCAAAACAACTGCAGCACTTCATGTATACAAGCAGGATGCTTTGCAAAGCAGCTGGTTGTCAAAGCACAGCCAGTTGTTGACGTTTCAAGAGGGGTGTGATGCAGACTCAACACGCTGCAGGCGAACATGACTAATCCTGTGGAAACTATTCCTGTCAATGCGCTGTCAGCTGCAGCAGGCTGGCACCTGCGCTGCTTTTGCTGCACACCTAGCGTCCCTGCTTGCCAGGTTGCAAGCCACAACGCACCTGCAGCTATGATGGCCGTCTGTATGCTTGCGTCGTCACTTGCGGCAAGCCTGCTCAGCGCCTGTGCTGCTTTGTGCCTCGCAGCAATGCTGCTGCAGCTGCCGCCTCCGGCCAGCAGCAGCACCAGGCAGTGTACCCCACCTGCTGCGACAACAGCAGGTCCCTCTGTGGCTGCCAGGTTGCCTAGCGCTTGCGCTGCATGGCCAATCACCTCTGGAGAAGTGGCACTGCTGAGCAAGCTGTTGAGGTGTGTTATGCCGCCGGCGGTTGAGATTGCTGCTGATGCTGCGGCGTTGTGCCATGCCAGGCTTGCGAGTGCTAACGCTGCACAACCGCGCACTTCCTGGCTACCGCTATGTGCCAGCAGAGACACCATGGATGGTACCGCACCACCTGCTGTCACTGCCTGCTGTGTAGCTGGGTTGTGTAGTGCTAGCTTCCCTAGTGCAAGTGCTGCATGGCCCTGCAGCTGGCTGCTGGTACTGTTAACGACTTGCGCCAGCAGTAGCTGCACAGCTCCTGCTGCTGCGATTGCTTCCTTTTGCTGCGGGCTCTGCATGGCAAGGTTGCCCAGCTCGCGCGCTGCATGCTGCTGTTGCTGCGAGCTGCTGGCATCCTGCAGCTGCTGCAAAAGGTTAACGATCTGTGCTTCATCCACCTCGCTGCTTTGCAGTCTGGCTATGCCACGTGGGGTGGCCATTGAGACAGCAGCAGCTGCTGCTCCTGGCCCAGGGGAGGCTACAGGAGCTTGCTTTGGCGGAGTGGGTGGAGCATCAGAGGCATCTAGCAGATGCTGCAAGCCCCTTGGCGTCTTGACAGGCTTGGAACGGGCAGCTGCGGTGCAAGGCATACGACAACCAGTCAGACAGCACTGAGGCACATGTGGCTGTTGGAACACAGGGCAGCAGCTGTCAAGTGCACAACTGCCTGCATGCAGCCAGCACACTGATCATCGGTAAAGCAGCATGCCTATGTGTCAAGAACGCATCAAATTGCTGCAATCTGTTATGATGTCAAGCTCACCAGGCAGTGGATGGCTGTCCAAGCCCATGGCAGAGGCATGGGCTTCGTCAGCAGGCCCAGGAGGTTAGCTACCGGCAGCGTGGCTCAGTCTGATTTAGAGTAAGCAACGAGACGCGTACAAGCTATCTATTCACGACAGCAATTGGTGCAAGGCTTCGACAGCCAACTCGTGGGCACCTGCATGTTTGAACTGGCTCCGCTGATCCATGGCCACACATACTCAATTATGAGTCATAAGTTCAGGGTAATGGTTGATCGGATCAGATCGTGATGGTGCGGTGCTAGCTGCCCACCCAGCACGATGTTGAATGTAGAGCACCCTTGGGCTTACAAATCATCCCTTCTACGTGTGATAACTGCTTTGATAAGCCGTTGTGTATGGCGTGTACGCACACCGTGCTAGATTGTGCCGATATAGGAGCGGGAAAGTACCGTAGTAGAACTCACCAATGGGCAAGGAGGCGCCCGTGGCTCGAATTTGAAATTATATCGCATTTGTATGCACATACAAAAAAAGTCACTTCTGCGGGCAACATTCGATGATGGTGCTCAGATATACTTTGCCAGGCTGGTGACACCGACACGTGTGCACCCGGGATGCTGGGGCCAGACGGACTGGGTCGGGTGTTGTTGGTTTGATATGTCAGCGCCGGCACAGGGGTCGCTGGCTGCAAACAGCCGTGCGCTGGTACTGCAGCGTTGCATTGTTGCAGGGTGCTGGCAAATGCAACCCACGTGCCCAGCTGGTACTGCTCAGCAATACCCATCACCCCACTGCATTGCAGCTCAGCCACTCTGAGCCTGGGACCAAAAAACATCAAGTGGATATGTTACACAAAAGAACACGCAGTCAAGCCTTGGCAACACTGCTGCAGGTGCCTGAACTAGCGCATGGCCAGTCATGCACATCCGCTCGTTTTTTAGACATCTGCAACGCATGCAGTGCGCTGTTCACAAGCAAGCCAAAGTGCTGAACAAAAAGATCGCTTGGCCACCCCACTACACAACTTACACAAGCGCAACAACACCCACAGCCATCAGACAGCCATCTGTCCACACCGCAACGTCGTCCACAAGCACTACATCAGACAGCACAACAGGCACCCTCGCTGCAGCGCCAACTGGCCTTCAGCTGCAGACTCCAACCACCCAACGCCTCATCACCTGCATGCACTGCTGCGCAGCTGCATTGCTTAACGGCTCCTGCTCCTGGACCTGCTGCGGGACCTGCTCCTGCTGCGTGAAGGAGAGCGGGACGCTGCGCGGCGCGCAACAGGGCTTGCATCACGCACTGGGCTCTTGCTGCGGGACCTGCAACACAGCAAGGGCAGCAAAGAGACCACACAAAACAGGCAGGCAACCACACAGTGAGATGAATGTCAACCTGCAGATGTTCAGCTGTTGTGTCAAGGATCATGCACGCACGACATACCAGCTGCCCTACAGCTGTCACCCAGCTGCCGCAGAGCCTAACAATGCTGCCTATGTTACGCGGCTACACCCCCTGTTGCGCCTGTAGCGGCTACAAGCCAGCCCAGCCACATTGCGCAGCCAACTTGTGGGCGTGCCACAGCCCGTTCCTTCCAGCCGACACCAGAGGGCGACAGATGCACCGGAACCTCCCTCCTATGCAGAGGCCAGGCCAGGCTTGGCGGCCAGTCCAGCAAACACCAGAAATGCCAGCACTCCACCAGAACTGCCAGCACTCCACCAGAACTGCCAGCACTCCACCAGAACTGCCAGCACTCCACCAGAACTGCCAGCACTCCACCAGAACTCCCAGCAAACACATGTAGGCTGCACCGCGCGCTTCAACACCAGCGACGCAGCCCCAGACGCCCAATGCTTCCAGCCCTACACTGCTGCCAGCCCAACAGCAACTCCTCCAGAGCCATGTCCCAAAAAGCAAGCAGTGTCCACCACGCGAAGCATCCGCCACCAGCTAGGAGGAGCCAGCACATAGCTGCGTCAGGTAATGGGCAGCTGCAAACAGGCAGAGATGCTTGCAAGCAACACATGCTGTGCTGTGCAGCGACAGGCAAACAGGGCATGCACACAGGAATGCAAGCGCGGAAGATGAGCAAGATGCACACACCCAGATGCATATCATGTTCCAACAATCCGCCACAGCATGCACGGGTGCACATATGCGACCCTCCCAGCACATGCAATGACATTTGAGCTAAAGCACAGATGCATCAACCGACACACCAATATGCCACAGGTCCAGCCATGCGATTGTACAGCAATGAACCGCCAAGAAGAACAGCCGCCACTCCAAAGGCTGTGCAAGCACTTCAAAAGGGGAGCCAGCCCCACACATCCAGGGCATTCCAGCAGTGCTGTGCTGTCCAGTCCACTGCTGCAACCGCGCCGCGATCCAGCCCCAAAGCGATCCAGCCCCAAAGCCCACAACAGCCAGGCACCCAGCATGCTCCAGCCCACTGTGTTAGCTGCTGCCACAGCGGACAGTGAAACAGGTGCTGGTTAGCGCGCCACAAGCTGCTGCATGCAGGTGGCTGCAACAGACGCACCCAGCAATACACATGCTAACCTAGCTCGGCTGTATCCCTGTCTGCCGACCCCCGCTGTGCTGACACCCAAACTTGCCACAGCTGTGGCCCCCGCTATGTGCTGCGCAGATTTTGCTGCAGAGCATGCTAGCATCACCCCTGCAGTACCTGCCCCCCCCCTATATGCCAGCTTACCTGCTCCTGCTGCGGGAGCGGCTCCTGCTGCGGCTTGGTGTTGGGCTGCGCCTGCGCTCGCGGTCCCTGTCGCCACCACGGCCCCCGTAGTCATCGCGCCCGCGCCCGTAGTCGTCACCGCGGCCACCATAACCGCTGCCGCCACCATAGCCACCGCCGCCGTAACCGCCGCCACCACCATAGCCGCCTCCACGGCCACCGTAGCCACCGCCGCCGCCACCGTTGTCCTGCAAGCACGATACAAGCAGCAGATGCGGGTCAGACAAACCCTTAGGCATGCTTCAAAAACAGCCAGGCACCAACAAGGACAGGAGTATGCTGAGGATGCGCATGTGGACAAACTTCCTGGTCCTGTCCAGCACTCGCTTTCACCAAGCACAAGCAGCCATAGCGCAGCAGTCGCAATGCACCTTGAAAAGCCCTGCGCCGTGGACCTATGTGCGTCCCTTGCATGCAACACACTAGCTACAAACTGATGGCCCATACCGCCCAAGCACTGCAGCACAGCACGCACCTCAACCAGGCGGATGTAGCTCTTCTCGAAGGGGTTCTTGAACTCTGTGTCGTCCAGCTTCTTGATGGCGTAGAGCATGTCATCCTGCGTCTCAAACTCGGCCACGCCAACAGCCTCGCCGCGGTCACGGTACACATCTGTGAAGGCGGGCTTGACGTACTGCCGGAAGTGGTCCTGCAAGAGGAGAGCACATCCAGGCAATTGTCAGGTACTATTGCTGAGTGTACTGCTGCCAGATACACAACACAACCAGGGAGTACTTGCATGTCTGCTCATATTGCTTCACATTTATTGGGGTGCGAGCAGGACCTGCACAGCACCATCAATATTTGTATGCAGACGCTGTACTGTTGCTAGATCGTCTTTGAGAGCAGAAGCAGAGCTGCTGTGGCGGTACAGGCAGGCCTGCTATGTGCCACACACACCTTGAGGTCCTGCCAGCTGGCTGACGCAGGCAGGCCCTTGATCAGAACGCGGAAGTTGCCACGTGCACCACGAGGTGGTCCGCGGGGGCCGCCACCACCACCACCAAAGCCACCACCCCGGGGGCCACCAGAGGGCCTGCCACCCCTGGCCAGCTCAACGCGCAGCGTTGTGCCATAGAAGTCATAACCGTCGCGTGCCTGCGCTGCGTCTTCTGCGTCCCTGCAACAGCAAGAGGTGCATGGTTCCGGATCAGCTTGGGACAGCTGCAGTAAGTCTGAGTGACAAGGGCAAAGGGCAGCAGAAGAGGGAAAACAGCTGTTGCTGGTCAACTCAGCCCCCATGCTGGAACCTCCGCAGCTAGCGTGCCTCACCTGGGCTCATTGAATTCGATAAAAGCAAATGGCGGAGGGCGAGGAGGGATCTTGATGTCGATCGCACGGATGCTGCCGAACTGCGGGAGCAGCAGACAGCAGCTCAGAGGCAGGTCATGCCGCTCAGCAACGTCCTGTGCAGCGCACGATGTTGTGATCGAATCTCTGACTATGGGACACTGGTTTGTGGCGGGCCATATGTGCAGCCTGTGCTGCTATGCCATGCACAGTGAGCTCACCTTCTCGAAAAGCTCCTGCAGTTCCCGCTCCTTGATATCGTTGGGAAGGTTTCCAACGTAAATCACGTTGGGCCCCCTCATGATGCCGAGGCACGAGGAAGCTGTGAACTGCTGTGTCTTGTCTGTGAGTCTGATCAGGCAACTGTAAACACAATAAAAGCGGCGTGTTCAATCAAACAGTTGCGCAGACACAGATCCACCGGTCAGTGGAACCAGGAGGGCTTCACAATGCATTTGTCAGTCCAGAGCTCAGGGGTTCTAGCCTCCTCCCGTATGAATGCTTCTTCCCCGCGCATCGTAAGCAGCACCCTCGTCAAATGTAGCCACACATGAAGCTTTCAGTTGCATGCCGCACCAGCTTTATACACAGAACCGCTTTCCCTCCAGCACGAGGCTCACCGTCGAAAGCTGCAGAGATCTTGTCCGTGCACCTCACCCAGTGCTTGTGGATCAAGTTATTGTACACATCACGCTGCAGCAGGGCGAAACTGCCCTCACTGTGCTGCACATAACATCAGCCACAGCTGCAGCATTTTGAATTTGCTTGTCAAGAAGCAGTGCAGCAAGGAGGCCACACGCAGCTTCTGCTGGCCCAATAGCAGTGATTGCGGGCTCGGCAGTGACAATGGCAAATAGTGAACGGCTGTCCACTGCTGCCTTGGTGGCCAGCACTGCTGCCATCTCATGCACACTGACGGCCCTTGCAGCGGCCTACGTTCTGCCCAAGTACTATCAGCAACAGGAGCAGCAGCACAGCTACAGCAGACGAATGCACGTTCGTGGAGGCACAACAGCAGCAGCCTGTGCAGAAGCTGTGCGTGACAGGGCATCATGTTCCACCCCAGAACCTACCCTGCCAGGTGTAGAAGACCACCAGCATGAACAGCTGCAGCAATACCAGCAGCACCAGCAGCAGCTACAACACATGCAGCAACAGCAGCAGCAGCTACAGCAGGCAAAGTCATCATCAGACATGGCACTGTTCAGCCCCATCAACCCACAGAAGCGACCTGACCCGTACGACGTGCGCCCAAGGCACACGTGAGTCCGGACGTACTGTTCTGCGCCATGACTTTGACTCACACCAACGATGCGCATGCTAGCCCAAGCCTTTGCACTTCCATCCTGCCCGCCATACAGCTTGAATTGCAACACCACAAGTGCTATTGGCTAACCTCAAGTAGATTATTATCTCCCCTTTGTAGCATCATACTGCCATAAATTCTGACGGAACGGCGTGCGCATTGCCTTGCTGCTGCCTCTGCAGCTACCTGTCTTGGGATGACTACTTCATGGCAGTTGCCTTCCTCAGTGCTGAGCGCTCCAAGGACCCAAACAAGCAGGTGAGCACGCAGGCAGCTCACCCAGCAGCAACAGCTGCAGCAAGAGCAACGTGAGGTGTGGGTCAGGTCCCACCATTGTCATGTGGCTCTCACACTCGAGTTGAGATCACACAGTGTGCCGTATGGATCCCATTCGGAGTTTGGCCCATCTGACCCCGAACACATGTCACAGCAGCATGCGCCCATGGCAGCAGCTGCCGCACGTGCATTGCAACCAGCGTACTGTGTATGCACAGACGGCATTCAGTGCAGCAGGCGGCTATCCACCCCATTGCCAACGCATTCAGTGTGCTGTGGATTCGACCTTGTTGCCAGGGTCGCATGCTCTGTTCACACGCAATGAGTCTGCCTGCTGCTCCTGCTGCTGCTCCTGCTGCTTGTGTTCAGGTTGGCGCATGCATCGTCAACGATGAGAACATCATCCTCAGCATTGGCTACAACGGCTTCCCGCGCGGCTGCGCAGACAGCAGGCTGCCCTGGGCCAAGCGCGCAGAGTCAGGCAGCATCTTGGACACCAAGTACCCCTACGTGAGCGTGTGTGAAGCCAACTGGTGGTGGCATGGATGTGGTGTAGCAAATGTGCTCACTGCAACGTGCTGGAAATAGGCAGACTCACGCAGAGAGATCTCCCAGTCGTGTTAACATGGACAGCTGCTCGATGTTGCCCAGCTGTGCATGTTGATGAGCTGTAATGTCCCAATGTCGGGTTGTACTTCCCCGCTGTCGTTCTGCTAGCCATATTACGTGCTATAAGCTAGCGCTGTGCGACGCTGCATGTGCGCTGGGGCAGCTGGCAATGCTGCTGATGTTACAGCTGCCTGATGTTATATGCTGATGTTACAACTGCCTGATGTGGTGCAGGTGGTGCATGCTGAGGCCAATGCGCTGCTGAACAAGAACCAAGCACACGTGACAGGAGCGGTAAGGACCCTTGTGACCCCCCGTTGTGCAGAGCCTGCATCAGCTGCACAGTTGTGTAGTGCTGACTCTGCAGTCCGTTTGTGCCAGTACCCACGGTATACAACTAGGATGTGCTGGCACCCTATTGCTGTTGCATTTCCCAGGCTCAGCCGTGCTTGAGCAACCATCAGCTTACCTTATGGTTTCCTTTTCAACATGTCTCAACATCTCTAGAAGGCCAGTGACACGAGAGTACTACTCTGCTGCTGCTGCTGCTGCTGGTGGTGCCACTGGTGTTTGACGTCTGCAGCGCATATATGTCACGCTGTTCCCCTGCAACGAGTGCGCCAAGCTGCTCATCCAGGCAGGCATCCGCGAGGTGGTGTACCACGAGGTGAGAGGCAGCACATGTGTACAGCCACTGGAAGCACCGCGCTGCAATATGCACAGCTGGCGGTTTGCGTGCATGTACTTGTTTGTTGTTGTGTATGTCATACGTGGTGTCCTTGATGCTAAACTCACTGATGGGTTAGCTGCTGCTGCTGCTGCTGTCTGCAGGCCAAGCTGGAGCCCACAGGCAAGCGGCCAGGAACGATGGAGGAGGCAGCAGCAGAGGAGGCAGCAGCAGATGCACTGGAGGAGGCAGAGCTAAGCAGCAGCAGCAGCAACGGCTGCGGCCACAGCGGGTGTGGCAGCGCAGTGTGTGCAGGAGATGCAGGAGCACATGCAGACCAGCAGCAGAGGTCAAAGCAGCAGACAAAGCAGCAGAAGAAGCAGGAGGCATTCAGTGTCGGCGCCACTGCTGATCTGGATGCTAGCTATGTGGCGTCACAGCGACTGCTGATGATGGCGGGCGTGAAGCTGAGGCAGCACACACTGCAGCGCAGCATCCATCTGGGGCAGCATGGCAGCAGCAGCAGGTAGTTGCCAACGGCTCCGGCTTGTTTTTTTCAGTTGGTATCACCTGGCAGTCAAGTTCAAGCTGACAACAGAGATTGAGTGTCTGATGCCATGGGTGAGCTAGCATGTGCAGAGCTTGACTAGAGCCCAAGCCAGGCAGGGTGAGTCAAACACAAAGACCCTGGCTTGTGGTATGGCCAGGAAGCTGATCTGAGGTTGATGCAAGTGCTGATTAGGGAATTGAATTTGCACCTCGACTTCGGCGTCGAAATGATCCCCGCCAGTGCATCCAGCGAGATTCGGCGGTTAGCAATCAGGTGAGGGTTTGTCATACTGAAGCACAGTTGACTTGCGGCCCCACTCCCTGTCTCTGCAGCGCGTTTTGTCGTGGGTGTTTGACTTTCTGTAAGTTCAGTTGTGGGAAGGCATTGCGCGGGTTAGGCCCTGGTCGTCCAGGTGCCACTTCGTGTTCCTTGGCACAGACGCTCTCTCTGGTAGCATTGACACGATAGTCTTCCAAACTTTTGAAATAATTGCTCTTGAAGCAGCAGCACGTCTTGCAGCGGCCGGCCCTCTCAATCTCTCAGCTACAGCATGCTGTAGCTTGAACAGTACTGGCCCCTCAGACGGCCACTTTGACGCTGAGCAGCAGCGCCAACCATGTATCATGCGCCAAGCCTGCTGGCACAAGCCGAGTACCGCATACCTGGGAGCCCAGCCACGCCGTTGCCTCTCAGGCGCTTGCGCTGCTGCGTAGACCAGCACAGTTCCAGCACTAGCGAAGCGCTGAGCACAGTTACAAGCGTGCCATCCATCCTCAAAGATGAAGTGCTCTTCCTACCAGCAGAGGATGTCAATTTCCCCAACTTGGATGGCACTGAACATCATGCAGCAACAGTCAGATGCCCCAGCAACAGTGGCAGTGAGGTGTTTGTCAAAGGGATGCACCCCATGCGAGTCTGCATCCTGTGGCCAGCCCTGCAGGAGCCACCAGCATGGTTGACTGAGGAGTATGAACTGGTCAAAGGAGCTGAGGTGCAAGTAAGTGATGCGCAGCAGGAGAAAGTGCAGGCAGCTTGCTTTGCTCAGCAGTGCAGTGTTGGTGCTGTCCTGCAGGCAGCTGTACTGGCGCGGCATTGGCACCATGGTGCTGAACCCACAGGAACATTGCTCAGCACGCCAGTTGCATGTGATGTGCTGTGCTGTGGCAGCAGAAGGAGCAGCTTTCTTGTGTATAAGGCATTTCTTAGCATGTACCAACATCCACTTGCTCTACTCTGGTTGGCATGAGCTCATGTTTGATGGCGTTGTTTACTTTCGTGCTGTTGTGTCGCTGCCTCCGTCATGCCTTGTCCTGCAACTGCCAGGTGCGCTGGAGGTTCCGCCTGCAGCAGCGTGTGTGGCTCAACTTCACCAACCAGCGCCGCCCCTACCAAGAGCAACCCCTAACAGTGTGGCAAGCCCACAGGCCCCTGTCATCTGGTTTCGAGCTGTCCCTGCCGGTTCCTTCAAACTCCTCTGCATGCGCCGGCTTCGGCGCCCCTTCCTTTGGCTATGTGCTGTGCCTGTGTGCGGTGCGAGGCGCTGGCCGCGGCCTTGCTGGTGGACCTGGCAGGGCAGCATCAATCGCAGCACAGCTCATGCACTCCAAGGACAGCAACCCAGCTACAGCCACCCTGCAGCAGATCTACACAACATCGAAGAAGGTGTGCTGGACCCTTCAGGCCTGGATGCTGCTGCAGCGCGGGACCTGCTGAGCTGCGTGATGCTGGCTGGTGATGACGAGCTACTGCTGATGCTGGTTGAGGCGGGCATGGGGACAGCGCTGAGCCCTGTGTGCCTGCAGCAGCTGCTGCAGTATGCTATGCTGGAGGAACTGCCTTGGCTGGCACAGCTAGTGGTGCAGAGCACAGATGTGGAGCTCACATTCGAGGTGCGTGGTGAAGCATGGTGTGAGCGTAAATGTGTCCGTAAGGATTGTCCTGCAAGCTGCCATTGGCTTGTGCATGTGTAGCACATGTCATTTAATGGCTCTTCTGCACGATGCGGTGTACACAATGCAACCGGCAGTTAGAGCTGATGCTGCAGCTTCATGCTGCATGGCAGTCAGAGCTGTAGTGTTCTGCACGTGCTGTCCTGCAAAAAGCACTGACCCTGGTGCTGTCGCTGCAGGTGTTGCATTGGCTGGTGCGGCACCTGCTGTCTGCTGGCACCACAGCAGCTGCTGAAGAGCTGCTGGGGCAGTACTGCATCAGCCGCCGCGACCCACTGTCAACTGTGGCTGCAGTGAAGGAGGCTATCATGCAGGTGCGGCATGGCTGCATCTGCTGTTGACAGCACACTCCACCCAACCAGAAGTTTGGTATATGCATGCTCCAAGTGTTTTGGTTGTTTTCCTGCTGTATAGCTGTGCTGCTTAGCTTTGTGGCCGTGGCATGTGCCAACTGATGATATGCGTGTACCCAGGGCACGGGCAAGCCTCTTGTTGTATTACCAACCTGTGTGGGACATGTCTGATTGCAGGTGGTGTCAGCTGCAACAGCCATGACGCAGCAGCAAGACAACTTCAAGCTTGCTGCGAAGTTCCGTGGTGTACAGTACAGTTTGATACAAGACCTGCTGCAGCAGCATGCTGGCTACCAGCCGGATGACATGAGAAGCGTCAGCATGAAGGCCCTCAACCTCAGCGATGTGCCTGTGGATCTGCTGCTGCAGCAGTTGCAGCAGCAGCAGCAGCAGCAACAAGCACAGACGGCGCAACCTCTGTCTCCTCGCAGGATGCAGCAGCACTCCAGGAAGCCTGTGCAGGCAATGCTAGCAGACTGCCTGGAGGAGCGAGTCACCAAGTACATTGGACGCAGCAGCGGCGAAGGCAAATCATCCATCCACGATGCCAGCCCCTACACCATCGCCCTCAGGATGCGCGACGCAGCATTCTTCCGCCTGCCGGCTGTGCTTGCACACACGCAGCGGCTGTGGCAAGGGACTGAGCTAGAAAAGATGCAGGCGTTAGCGCACGGCGGCAGCACGCCATCAGATGATCTCTTGCCTGGTGCAAGGCAGAAGAGCGCAAGGAACACCAAGCGGCACCTTGGCAGGGGCAGGGTGAAGCTGATGAGCGCAGCTGCATTCCAAGGTGCTGGCGGTGCAGCAGACAGCAGCAGCAGCAGTGGTGCAGCCGGGCTTAGCACTGCTGCTGCAGGGGGGTGGCTGGGCAGCGTGCAGGAGGGGCCTGACAACAACACCCCTGGGTCTGCAAGGGCAGCGCCAGCTGCAGCAAGGGCAGGGGCAGCAGCACTAGCAAATACTACAGGGCATGAAGACCATCTGGTGCAAAGCCTGTACAGCAGAGCAGCAGGCAGCAAGTCAGCTTTCCTGGAAGCAGGTGGAGATGGCAGCTGCTGCTTGAGCGTCTGTGCACCAGGTTATGTGGATGAAGATTAGGACGCAGCACCAGAGTCTGCAGTCGGTGCAGTGCCACAGTGCCGCATGCTGCAGGCAGCAGCAGCTGGGCGGCTGGGGCCTGGGCCTTGTGCCGAGGCTGTAGAGTTTGACAGCATAGGTTCATTCGGCAGCACAGCAGCCAGCAGCAGGCGCAGCTCAGCGACAGCTGGCTACAGCAGCAGTGGCAGCACGGCTGCGTCTGCCCTGGCATCATTCCACATGAGTCAGCAGCAGCAGCATGATCCCTGGTTGAACCCCAGCGTGGGTTTGGAGCTGATGCAGAACATGGGGCTAGCGGGTAGTGGCAGCCAGCCTTTTGCCTGGGCTGCGTCTGTGCTGCTGCATGCGGCGCTGCTGGCGCCACGAGCTCTGTACAACTCTCCCAGGGGCCGCTGGCTGATGCGCTGCCTGTTTGAGGCGATGTACCAGGTGAGGCACAGCAATGGTACACTACAGCTCATGTCCAGAGGCTGTGAGGACTTTCGCCGCCGTGGTAAGCCTTCATACCGAACAGGCAAACAAGCAGAACACAATCGACATGTCATCATACCAGACACAATTGTCAGCTAGCAATGACAGCTGCAGCTGCTCTGGTACAGTGCATGGCCTTGAAAACCTTTTGAAGCCCCTGGTTCTGTTGGTCATGATGCCAGCATTGCGGGCTATTGGCAGCTTTACATGCGGCTGCTGCTCAGCTGCTGCCTGTCTGCCCAACATTGGTTGCTGTTATGCACGCCTGCAGGTTGCTATGATGGGGTATGTGCGACCCCTGTTGGCAGGACACAGGTGGTGGGTCATCTGCTTCATCTGCTTGGTAGCAGGAAACGCCACAGATATCCTGTTCCAGAACCACTACCAGCACCACAACAACATCAGGCGCTACTTGTCCAAACATGCTGCCAAGCTTGACGTTGCTGTCAACTTTGGGCTGCTGGGGCTGATGCTGGCGTCGCTTGAGAAACTTGTGCTGCACAGCGATCACAGCTTGGAGCATGAACTGGGCGAAGAGTCTCACAGACTTGCGTCTGCAGGACTGAGCTGGATGTGGATCGCAGCATCAGCATGTGCAGGTGCGTTGTCCGAGTTGGTATCAACAGCACAGCCTGCACGTGTGGACTTCGCTAGCAGACATTCTGGCTGCAGCACCGTTGCCCCCAACTGTGGACGCTGCAGGACTTTCCTGCAACACGAGCCGGCGGCTTGAACATAATAATAATCAATCCTTGTAAGGCGGCTTGAACATGTCATGGTTTCCAACCGCGGCCAGGTACTGACTGCTTATGTATCCTATCTTTGCTGCCTGCACTGCAGTGATGGTCTGGGCACGTGCGTTAGGCATCATCCTGCCGCTGAGTGCCAGGCTTGGCGCGCTGCTGTGCACGCTGCGCAAGGCAGCAGAGGAGGCTGCAGTGCTGGCGCCTGTGCTGGTGGTGGTGGTCCTTGGCTTTGGCACCACGCTGTTTGCTGTATACAGAGACATCATACCCGAGTACCACTCGCTGGCTGGGTCGCTGCGCATGCTGGTTGCTATCACTGGCGGGGAGCTCAACCTCGTGGTGAGACCTGCAAGCAGGCAGCTGTGACAGCCGCCGGCAGGGAGTTTTCACGTGCAGCTCGTCTAGGTTCAAGCTGTGTGCATACTGCAAGTACGTGCTAGCTGTGGCAGCATACAGGCTCTGAGCGGACTAGCAACACAGTACTATTCTCATGTGCTGCCTGCTACTTTTGTCACTGTTATTCCCAGGAGTTTGAGGCCCACGCTGCTGGCAATACCTTCCTGGTGGTCTGGGGCCAGGTGTGTGCAGCGCATGTACATGTTGTTGATGGTCTGCAGCCATGCACTAGCTACAGCAGTGACACCTGCTTCAGGGCAAGTTGCTGCAGCGCAGGTGCATTTTATTGTATGATGCCAGCAGTCACCATTGGATACGGTATTCAACTGCTGCCTTCACCAGCATCTGATTTTCGTTTGCCGCTGTCACTGCCTCAGGCCATTGAGATCGTGTACATTGGTGTGGTCAACATCCTCCTGATGACGCTGTGAGTGGTGCAGACAGGCAGCTGCTGTATGTGCTGGCAGTACTGTGTCATGCGCACGATGTTGCACTGTAGCGCTACAACCGCAGTCACACAATTATCAACCCTTGCATTGGAACAGTTGCTGCTAAAGCAGCGACTGCAGCAGGTTCAAACCTTAGCAGCCTCTTTTACGTAACCTCCAAGCCTACAAACATGCAGTTGAGGTCCTTGCTTTGATGCTTCTGCTGCAGGCTGATTGCCATCATCAACCACACCTACCAGCCTGAGTTTGTAGAGAAAGAGACGGTAGTGATGCATGCAGAGGCGGTTGAGGTGAGTAGCTGCATTCGCTTTACAGTGTGCTATACTAGCGGATATTGTAGGGCTGTACTCCAGCTGCTGCTGCTGCTGCTGCATGCAGTGCTGTCAGAATCAAGCAAGAGCAGCCCTGCAGGCCTATGCCATGCGGATAGTGCTGCAATGCTACTCAGAGTCATCCTGTACTGGGCATGGTTGTGATGCACATGTTACATGTATGGTCTGCAAGGACACAGCACAGAGTTGCACCTCTCAGTCACATGTGACATGTTGAGGCGCATTCCCACCCTTTGCAATCTGCCGTGTCTGCTTCCTGTTTACAGCACTACCACCAGCAGGTTCGCCGTGGCCTGGCCCCAGCGCCAGCCAACATCCTGCAGATGCTACTGATGTGGCTGCCCTCGGGCTTCCGGACTCGCGCGCAGTGCTTCCAATCCCTTTGGCTGCCGTTCGGCCTTGATGGCTACACCCCAGCTGCTGCAGCATCAGCACCAGCTCTGCTTATTGCTACCGGCCCAGCAGAGGTTGGCTGGCTGGCGTTCCACATCACTGTGTTCCCAATTGCAGCACTCCTGGCACTGCTGTCACTGCTGGTGCATGTGCCGTTTGGGGTGGTGTGGTTTGCACGGCAGGGCCATCGGATCATCATCATCATCATCATCATGTTACCCATTAAGGGCCATCGGATGTGGCTGAATGATAGCATGTCTGTGCGTGCTTTGGACTCAGAGCCCAGCAGTGCACCAGCCTCAGGCAGGCCGTCCATTTCAGACGCAGCGCTGCGCGGTGGGGCTCTGAACAAGCATGGCAGCGCAGATGTACAGCAGAGCTTGCGCCAGCAGGCATGGCGCAATGCAGCCGCAGCAAGCATCAAACGGTCAGCAGCAGGGCAGCTGCAGCGGGCGCGCAGAGCTTCCGTGTTGGGGTTGATGGCAGCGGGCTCAGGTGACCTTGCAAGAGGAGCGTCAGTGGCAGCAGCAGCAGCCAAGCCAAAGGTGTCGTTTGTGGACAACAAGAAGGCACGCTAGATGCGGAGGGGTTGGTGCCAGTGCATAGGCAAGCAACTGGAGGCCTGGGCTGTGTTGGGTCGGAGGTCGTGCAGAGTCTGCAGGCAGCGTATTGGTCTGTGTATGACGGAGTGGCGTCTGGTGCAGTGGTGATGCTTGCGGCTGCTGTCGGGCTGTTTGCGCATGTTGTGCTGCTTGTTGTGCTGGCGCTCGTGCTGTGCTGGACGTTTGTCACGCGGCTGGTGTATGCATTGTGGTGCATCTTCATCCCAGCAGCAGCAAACCACTGTGTGTGCCTGCAGCCAACGCGTCACGCTGACTACTGGAGCAAGGCAAGCATCAGGGCTGCCTTCGCTGGGTTCAGTGGTGTTAGCTCGCCACCAGCACAGCAGCAGCCAGAGCAGCAGCCAGAGGCTTGTGTAGAACACGAGCAGCAGCACCACCAGCGCAGTGCATTGCAGCCACAGCAGCAGTGAAGCCAGCCCTGCACACCACAGACTGGCTGTGCAGAAGATATCTGGGATAGCCTTGGCAGCAGCGGCAGACTGTCAGCCTGGGGAGGCATCAGCACGACTGGTGGCACTCATGCGAGCAGCTTGGGCCATGGCAGCTGCAGTGGGTTGGCAACACCAGCAGGTTCTGCAGGGCTACGCAGCAGCGCAGGGCAGCATCATGATGGGAAGGGTGTATGGGGTTCAATTCACTGACTGAATTGAAGGTGTCCAATTTACTCCGGCAGCACCTATTGCCATGCCGCAGCAATTATGAAGTGTTTATGTACAACTATATACGAGTTTCGTGTGCTGTATCGCTCGCCTGAGCATGCTTCTGCTGCTCGCACAACAACCGTTTAAAAGTCAAATTCACTCGTGCTCGCACAAATCGCTATCATATCGAACATGCGCTGATTCTTTTAGTAATACTAGTAAATAAGCCACAATAGCGCAGCTATGCCACGGGTAAAAGCCAAGGATGCAGAGAATCCAGCACCTGTCTTACATTCCTCTGCTCAACAAGCAGAGGAGGCTATGCGCGAGAGACTGAAGGAAGACCTTCCTCCAGTTGATTACAAGACCGGAAGTATCAGGTCCAATGCCACCCTGACCCCCTTATGGCAGCACTTGAAGACCACTGGTGGCTTCAGCCTTGGGTCGGTCGTGGAGCGCAATCCATGCACAAACCCGCAAGCAACGCTGGAGGACCACTACAAGGACGTTCAAAAGTTTGCTGTCTTCAACCCCTGCGTAAGTGTGCAACCCAGCAGAGCAGCAACCTCAAGCAGCAGCACCAGCTGTGTCCACCAGCAAAACCAGCAACAACACATGCACAGACCCTGATGTGTTCTTGGCTGTGTAATGCAGGTCACACACTCTCAGCTGCGTAAGACTGGACTCCTGAAGTGCCCCAAGTGCAAGAAGGAAGGTGTGCTGCAGGGCAAGGGCCTGAGGCAAGGAACACGCTGTGTCATGGGCACACAAGGCCAGGAGAGGGTCTTCAGCCATCATATGGTGCATAAACTGTGCCCAGAATACAACGGCAAAGGTATGTCACACAATACGCTGTGTGCACCAGCTGCTGATGCTGCAGCTGTACCTGCTGCTCCCAGTTAGCAGCACTGGAGGTTATCAGCAGCACCCATGCCCCACAACTGTGCTCATCATGCACTAACTGATTGCTGTTGCTGTGCACTGTGCTGTGTTGCTGCTTCAGCCTGCAGACTACAGCTTCAGCACCTGGGACAAGGATTGGCTGAGGCTGAATTTCTTGCCTAGCCTGTTTGCTGTCCTGCCATGGGTCTTCCTGCCTAACAGCGTCACCGTGGCCCGCCCCCTAGTGGACAGCATCACCCGCCTGCGCTCTCAGGGGGTCTCCTTTGACACCATCGCCTCAAGCCGCAATGAGGAGGTCGCCAACAAGTAAGCCATGCATGTTGGCCCACCCAAATGCCATATAAGCTATGTTGCCCAGCAGTTTTCATGCCATGCAGCAATGCAGCACCTGGTGGCCACTGTTATGAGCCTGGCATGACGGTTTCTTACAGCTGTAAACAATTGCTCCCAGCATAATGATATGCCCTGTTGTGCTGTTGTGCTGTGCTGTGTCCAGGGCTGCCAGGCAAATTCAGGTGTACCTGGAGTTCCAGTTAGTCAAGAAGAAGAAACAGGAGCAGGCTCAAAAGCTAGTGGGCAGGTTTGGTGCAGAGCAGGAGGCAGCAGCAGGCAGCAGCAACAAACAGCAGGCCCCAACTCCTAAGCAGAATCCAGCAGCTGCAAGCTCTGCCACAGGCATAGGCAAAGCAGCTGCTGCTGTCAGCAACAAGCCTGGTGCTGGCAAGGCAGCTGCTGCTGCCAGCAACAAGCCTCATCATCATCATCATCATCATCATCATCATGTTACCCATTAAGCCATAGCATCAACGCCATCGGCCCCGCGCCCCTCAGGAGCGGAAGAAAGAGGGAGCACTGCTCCATTGTGTTTGCAAATATTACGCACATCCCAAGCTTGGACAAGATACTCAGCAATGCTTCTAGATATCACTCGGCACACCCCCCTACTACCCCAAATATCATCAGAAACAAAACGCAACAACTTGGTGGATGCATCAGTCAACGACAACACATTGCGCAATTTTTCAGCGCCGCCAGCAACATCACGCAAAACAGACCGAATTTCATCAAGCATAGTATCCCTCTGAGCAGAAGTAGAGGGACAATCAAACATCAGATGTGACAAAGACTCAACACCCTGACCACAAGCAGGACATGCTGTGTTAGAATCAGCTCTGCTGCCACCATAACGACTGGTACGCTCATGCACACAAAGACAGCCCATTGTACCTGGCACCTGTTGCTGGCAGCCTGTTGCTGGCAGCAAAGTGCAGCAGCAGCAGCAGCAGATGAAGCAGGGAACGTTACAGGGTGTGTGGGGCAAAGCAGCGACAGTCATACGTAAGGCCTTGTCCCCTACAAAACGCAGCACAGCCATCCAAAGCCAGGAGCAGCCCAACACACAGCTGCATCAGCAGGAGCAGCCACAGAGCAGCCAGGAAGGTGCTGCAGAGGTAGAGGAGCAGCTTGTGCAGGGCCAGCAGCAGCTTGCTGCTGAAGGGGACCAGGTGCCTACTGCAGAGGGGCAGCAGCAGCTGAAGGCCAAGGTGCAGCAGCCGAAGGGCCCCTGGGACCCTCATCATCATCATCATGTTACCCATTAAGCCATAGCATCAACGCCATCGGCCCCGCGCCCCTCAGGAGCGGAAGAAAGAGGGAGCACTGCTCCATTGTGTTTGCAATTATTACGCACATCCCAAGCTTGGACAAGATACTCAGCAATGCTCCTAGATATCACTCGGCACACTCCCCTACTACCCCAAATATCATCAGAAACAAAACGCAACAACTTGGTGGATGCATCAGTCAACGACAACACATTGCGCAATTTTTCAGCGCCGCCAGCAACATCACGCAAAACAGACCGAATTTCATCAAGCATAGTATCCCTCTGAGCAGAAGTAGCGAGGAGCTGGGAGTAGCTGGGACCCTGAGGGCTTTGCTTGGCGCAAGCTTGACTCCAGCTTTGTGGCCAAGGTGTACGATGTGACGGGGGATTCCCGTCGGGAGCTGCAGGCTAAGATGATGGCGCTGGAGCCAGCAGAAGGCCACTTGTCTCTGGACCATGTGCATGAGACAGCCAAGCGCATGCAAGGCAACTTCAAGGGCATGCTGATTGCCATGGGGGCCAGTGGTCTGGTGCTGGGCTACTGGAATGTGTACAGCACTAGCCTAGTGGATGTGGAGAAGCAGCTTGATAGATGAAAGCCAGCGCGCAGCAGAACATGGGCAGATGAGGAAGCTGCATGCAGCATCATGCTGCATTGGGAGAGGCTTGCTGCTGTTGCTGCTGCTACTGCTGCTGCTGCTGCCAGCTGCTGCTGCCAGCTGCTGCTGCCAGCTGCCTGCTGTTGCTGCCAGCTGCTGCTGCTAGCTGCTGCTGCCTGCTGTTGCTGCCTGCTGCTGTTACCAGCTGCTGCTGCTGTGTTTCAGTGTGTTAGCAACATTATATCAATGTGTATGCCTTATCAACGCTGAAACAATGTCGCTGCTGCCTCCCCCCCCCCCGCCTTGTGCACCCCCTCACTTGCAGGGCATCACGCTGGTCACTGTGGACAACCCCCACATAGTGGAGGGCCTGCTGAAGAGGGTGCTGCCTGAGGTTGAGGTCAAGATGGATGCTGGGCATGTGCTCTTCAGCCGCCTTGGCAAACTGCTTGACAAGCAACACGCCCTGTCTGGTGAGTAGCAACGGCGCACTAACAAAAACAGGGTTGCCAGCAAACCTTGTTGCAGCAGCATGACGTTTTGTGAAGGGAGGTCAGCTCTTACAGAGAGCTGAATATGCCAGGCTGGATCAACCATTCAATAAG